>VWZI01020605.1:2977750-2988480 GCA_013396835.1 Psilopogon haemacephalus | reverse complement strand
AAAAAACAACTCAGGACACAAAGTACTACTCAAGTTAAAGAAAGTACTAGAGAATACTAAAATCCATGACTTTCTCCTGACTTTGCTTACACACATAAATCACTCTGCAGTGCCAGAAAAAAATCTATCTCATGAAAGCACTGGCTTGCAGAACAAGAGTAAACCTATGATTGTGCCTTTGTGCTGAGAAAAAAAAAAACCAAAAAAAAACAAAAAAAAAGAAAGAAGAAAGTATTGCATTAACCAAATAGTGTTGTCTTTTTACAAAGCAGCACACAAGAATGCAGGTAAGTTAAGTTTTAAACTGAAGAAAAAAATTATACACTGCAAGACCCTTCAAAAACCTGTTCTTTTCTCTGTCTTTTTCAATGGTGTCCCTATTCTTGTTAAGCTGTTCAGTAATAAGCAGCAGCATCGTGGTCTCAAATACTCAGTGCTTTGGGGAATATTGTGATAGCAGGCGAAGCAGCTAAATTCTGGTCTTTTTTGAACTTCTGGTCCATAACCTCCACTGACATATTCATTCAATGTCAATTTCACACTCCTGCTTTCTCCTGTGGTCTCTCTAATATATCAGAACCAATCCTCTCCTGCTTTCTACCTTAGCCATTACATACACACTTATATCACTTCAAAGGGATTGCCTCTGTTACCAAAGGACAACCATATTTTATACCAATCCTACAAATATTTTTTTCAGATACATACTTTCAAATACTAATAACACCATTAGGAGCTCAGTCTGACCTTCTGTCTCAACACTTCAGGATGAACTGAAAAAGAGGTTTTCAGAATCATCCAGTGTGGATCTTAAGACTTAGTGAAGGAGAGCACACCATGTCTCTATAATAAGTTTCTGGATACTTAATTATGCAAAGCCTTGCTGGGTTTGAATTTGTTTTCTTGGCTTGATTTCGCTGACATAAAATTTTAAGCACTAAATAAATACCTATTTGCTATTAAACCTTGAAGAATCCTGGTCATTGAAAGATTTAAAAGCAGAATTTGAATGGGTTGGGATTTGACCTTTAAGGTCCTCTGTGACTTTTTAAGTTTTTTACTTTTTCTGAGATCTTGCTTTTCCTATAGAATCATAGAATGGATTGGAAGGGAGCTCCAAAAGTCATCTAGTCCAAACTCCCTGCAGTCAGCAGGAACAGCCTCCAGTAGATCAGGTTGCCCAGGGCTCTGTTGAGCCTCACCTTGAGTATCTCCGGGGATGGGGCCCCAGCCACCTCCCGGAGCAGCCTGTTCCAGTATTCCACTACCCTCATGGTAAAGAACTCCTAATGCCCAACCTAAATCTCCTCTTCTCTAGTTTCAAACCATTGTCCCTTGTCCTGTCAGTGCAAGCCTTTGGAAACAGTCCCTCTACAGCCTTCTTGTAGGCCTCATCAAATATGCAGGCTGCTATTAGGTCTCCTTGGGGCCTCCATTGTCCAGACGGAACACCCTCAGCTCCCTTGGCCTGTCCTCATAGCAGAGGTGCTCCAACCCCTGATCACTTTTGTAGTCTCCTCTGGACCTGCCCCATCAGGTCTATGCCCTTCTTGTTGCTCTACAGCCAGAGTAATTACACCAAAATACCTGAGCTGCAATTCTGCTTTTTACCTGACACAATGGCAGTTGGGCAGGTTATTCTCTCATGGGAATTGCATGTCTAGGAAAATCCTCCTGTTTATCTTCAGTCATTACCAGCATACCTTACCATAAGTAGCATTACATCAGGAAAAGGACGCATTTTGGAGCCCATGAAACTGATTTAAATTTTTGAAAACAGACATTGTGACTCCAGCCTGCGTTGCCTTTGCACCTTAGGAATTCTCTGTCAACAATCAAGATGAGACACACTGCAGTAATCTGGACGGAACGAGTGGGAGTTTGTTTGGGCAAGGGCAGCAACTGAAGGGAAGGGATCATCTGCAGGATGTTTTCACTTCATACTGGGGCTCAAAGGTTCAATCTTGACTTCTGATGGAAGGGAGTCTATAAATGGATGCTCACTGAGGTTTACTCCTCCAAGCTCCTCATGCTTTTAATGAGGTTACCTGCTCTGCATTAATTATTTCTGGAAATCTTCAGCATTCAACCACCTCTCCACATGACAAATAAGGATGTTGATCTTTTATTGAAATTCAAAACTGCCAGAAACTCTGCTTGCTATCTCTTGTATGAATCCAGCCCAGAGACTTTAACTCAACCTCACCTACAATCTGGATTTGAGGCAATTTCATAATTACTCCCTTTCAAGATTATTATTATTTTATTTTAGCCTCCTACTGAACTGTCAGCTTGGAAGCACAACGTTACCAGATGTGCACATCATTGAAATACAAGGATTTATTCAGTGTTGTGTTAGAAAAGGTGTCTAAACACAGGAAAGTAACTTTCAGTTGCAGATGTGTATATACATGTGCAATGTGTCTTCTTCTGGTTGCTTTTTAGATTAAACACCTTTTCTATGTAAGTCTACTTATTGTAATATCTCCAAATATGAATATTAGAGGCTTTACTGAAATCTATATAAATGTCCTTGATTTGAACGACATTAAGGAGCAGATTTCAATTCTGCAATAGATTTCAAATGACAAAATTAGTACTTCAAATTCTTGTGAGATTGCAAAGTGCAGCTGTATGCCCATGGGCCATATTCTTGGAGACTTACTAACTGCATTGAGGTGGGACAGAGGATATGGGTTCAAATTGGTGGAAGGGAGATTTGAACAGGATGTTAGGAAGAAGTTCTTCACAGTGAGGGTGGTGAGGCACTGGAACAGGTTGCCCAGGGAGGTTGTGTCTGCTCCCTCCCTGGATGTGTTCAAGGCCAGGCTCGATGAGGTCTTGAGCGTCCTGATCTAGTGGGAGGTGTCCCTGCCTATGGTGGGGGGTTGGAACTGGATGATCTTTGAGGTCTCTTCCAACCTAGACCATTCTATGATTCTATGATTCTATGATATTCCTGCTTCTTTTCCAAGTACTGGAAATAATTTAGCTTTACTTTACGACAGAAAGGGAGTTTTGGTTTGATTTTTAGGACTGCCATAAAGCAAAGCTGACCTTTCTGGGAGCACTGTTTTTCATAAAACCTTAGCATTTGTGTTCTTATAGAAGTGCTCACCCTGCCCTGCTCTGGTTAGGCAATGGCTATATGGTTGTATGGCTCGTACAGAAAATACTGCGAGTGCTCTCCAGCATTTTCCGGTTGCTAGCAGGACCAAGGGGCTAAAACTGCAGCCAGGTGTGGTTAGATTGCAGATTTGTTCTTGTCTCATTGACATTCCTTACATGGCTCGCTGGAGACAACACAACAGCCTTAACTCTTTCTGTTCATTGCAAGAGGTGAGGCTTATCCTGGGTGATTCACACATTGCTTTTTAATGGTGGAGCATAAGGTGGCTTCTGTGCATCACTGGCTTAATAAAAACCTGACAATTTGCAGCATTTCCTGAACTTTTGATCAGTACACAGATGTCCTGCCTAGCTGAATTACTGTCGCCACAAACAATGAATTTAAAGCATCGAGTTAAAGCTTATGAGCTTAAGCCATCTCACATGAGTCACGAAAAAATTAGAATCAGTAAAATGAAAATATATAAACCCAGATCTCCTCCCTTCAGTGCTGTTATTAAGCAGAGATTTACAACCAAAGCCCAATCGTGTTAAGGTTGGATGCACTTTCAACTAACAAATATTTCAGCCGCTAAATGATGTATTTTACAACATCTTGACAGATTGCTCTAATATCCTGGCAATACATACTTCACTAAAGAAGAATAAATTCCTTTTGGACAGAAGTAAATTCTAATCAGCTGAAATAGAAGTGAGAACCTTGAATATTGTGGTCGTGTGCTTATTGCTGACAGCTCCTTCGCTATGATAGTGTGGTTATTATCATTTTCTGTAAAACAATGAGAATCTCATTGCTTGGGAAACTTTGAAAACAAAGTTGAATCTAAATTGTGTTACATCAACTTGAAATTGGCACACAGTCTTTTCTATATGATAGGAGACAATTATACCAGAGATAATGGAAGGAATAAACTAATCCAAGCACAAATCACTAGAGAAATTACTGAAGAAATGTAGCATACCAAAACAGGTGAGAATGAGCAAATAAATATTATAACTTCAATTAAAAAATAGAGTATTTAATGGACTGGAAAGGGATGTGGGAATTAACATTGGCTGATATATTTCAAACCACTAAATTAAATCCATAATATCTGTTTGTGTTGCTATGTTTTAATGTTTGTGGTTGCCTGGAAGTAATTTTGTAGGAAACAACAACAACAATAAAAGATATATAAATATCTATATATAGAGGTAAATATCTACATCTATATCTATCTATATATATCTATATCTATCTATATATCTATATCTATCTATCTATCTGTATCTATATATCTATGTATGTCAGTATGACTAAAAGAGAGCTCTTTACTGCCACCAGAATCTAATTGGTTCTGTCCTGTGCAGCCACACATGTCAGCAAGAACACATACTTTTAGAACAATAATATTGGTTAAAAATCCTGTTGATCTTGAGAACAAAGCTGTTATACTATGGACTTTGCCTATGGGGAGGAATAAACAGCCTCAGAAAAACTCTCATGTTTCTTCAGCAGATCACAGAATCACAGAATATTAGAGATTGGAAGGGACCTCCAGGGATCATCAAGTCAAACCCCCTTGTCAAGGAAGGATTCCCTAGGGTAGTTTGCACAGGAATGCATCCAGGTGGGTTTTAAAAGTCTCCAGAGAAGGAGACTCCACAACCTCTCTGGGCAGCCTGCTCCAGTGCTCTGTCTCCCTCACTGTCAAGAAGTTTCTCCTCATATTCCAGTTTGTAGCCATTGCTCCTTGTCTTATTACCATGGACAGCCAAAAAGAGATTGGCCCCATCCACTTGACAGCCACCCCTCAGACATTTATAAATGTTGATGAGATCAACGCAGAGGTTGCGGCTCAAAATGGAGGTGTTGGTCAGAGCTGCTAAAGAACCCAGCTGAATTTGTGAGCACTCTTTGTTAACGTGACGGATTTTATGCAGGGACCGTGAAGGATTGTTCAGTCAGTCTTAGAGTGGACTGGCTTCCTGAGCTGGATTTTTTTCTTGAAATTATTTCAACAGAATTTCTTTTAATCTAAACAAAAACACCTGCAGAAACATTTGACTAGCAAAGGGATTTGACTCTATATCAAACTGATGGAAAATGTTCACTGTTGAATCAGACTCTGGCACGTTGCCTCACAGGTGGAGAAGCAATGACAGTATTTATTTTGTATCATTTATTCAGATTGCTAAAATATTCCCTAGGAGCACATCCACTGCACTGGGTGCCTTTTCCACTGTTTAAAGTGAAAACACACAGCAATACAAAATAAATTACTGTGGCTCCAGTCTTTAGAGTATCACTGAACAATGTTAATTTCCTCTCCTCCTGAGAATATAGTACTGAGTCCAGAGGAGAAAAATAGCAAACACTGTGAATTGTTGAATTCCATCATGTGAACCTAGATTCCATATTTCAGCTGCATTTGGTAGCTTTCTAGTGAGGTGATATCTGATAGCTATAAGTACTCCTTTTGTTTAAAATAGCCAAATTTATCTTCTTTCTGAAGGTTACATAAACTGAAGGAATAGCCATAAAACTGGTTTTCAGTGCTTCTATGTTTTGTTCACTCCTGATAGTCTGAAGCTTCCTTTTTCTCATTCTTGAGTGTCTCCCAGACCAAACTGACTGTTCATGAATGTTCAGGATGCAAAATCATTCAGCATTCATTTAACAACATGATAGAATTCACTCTATGGGTAATGAGGAATTTAGGTATTACTTGAATACCACCACTGCCTCTTCTTTAAGGCACCTGATACATATAGGGAGAACAAATCTACTAAATAAGAAACAAATTCATTCAAGAAGAGGTCATTTGGAACCCCACTTCCTCTTGTTGGCTTCTTTAGTAAAAAAAAAAAAAAACATCCCCTCTCATCAGGGAAACATTTCATGGCACACAAGTTTTTACAGACTCACAGGGATCGGAAGGGGCCTCAAAAGATCATCCAGTCCAATCCCACTGCCACAGTAGCTTCACCTAGGGCAAGTCACACAATGTATCCAGGTAGGTTTTGAATGTCTCCAGAGGAGACTCCACAACCTCTCTGTGCAGCCTGTTCCAGGGCTCTGTCACACTCACAGTTTTTCCTTCTGTTTATGTGGAACCTATGGTCTGCGCCCATTGCCCCTTGTCCTATTACTGTACATGACTGGTAAGAGCCTGGCTCTTTAGGCTGATAAACAAGCCAAGGAAACATGTCTCACCTTCATGTTTTACTATTAAGTATCTTTTCCCCATCCCCCCCTCCTTCTTTTTTTTTTTTTTTTTATTTTCTTTTGCTAAGACTTGCTTACTGAACACAAACAATGTACTCATGTGCTGCTATTTTAACTTGAGTCGGAATTTTAAGTTGTCTTGAACACAAATAAAAAAGCAGTTGAGTACAACTGAAATATTCACTTCCAAAAGCTTGACCAAATTGCATTGCACATCCAATTTCTTCTACCTTCCAGAATAAGCAAACAGGTTGTGATGTGTTGTAAGAGGAATAGGCTCAGCATTTCTATAAACTTCAGTACTTTTCTGTTACCAACCACCAACTTGTCAATGAGAGAAAACTGAACCTTATGGACTGGAGCAGTATAGGGAAACTCAGCTACTTGTATATGACCCAGCCTAGAATTAAAACTGCAGCAGTGAAAAAAAGAGCTAGAGGGAAAGAACACAGCTCACCATTCCTCCATTCCCCTTTTTTTTTTTTTTTTTCCCTGGGAAAAGCTTCCTGACACTAAGATTTTGGAGGAACGAGATTATTTTGTTTCATTTTTCATTTCATTGCTGATAGCAAAGCTGCAGAATGTTTTTAGGGCCATTGTGTGTGGGGGTCCTGACACCTGTGAATGAATAGCATGACATTGGCATCCACAGGGAATTCCACCTTATGTGACTGGAATACAACTGCTCAAGCAACCACCTGAAATTTCACCACCTGTCCATAAATGCTACATAGTTAAAGAAACACATTAAAAGAGTATTCTGCTCTAGATGTACCTACTTACCTTAGGCACTTATTTGACCCCTATTACTGTACTATCAAAGCACCTCACAATCTCACTGGCTTTATCCTGACAAACCCCCTGCGAGGGTTTGCCATTATCTCTGCACTCATGCTGACACTTTATGTTTCAAGGAAGTACAAAATCAAACTGATTCAAATGTAATACTTTCCCTTTGGCCTTGGAGGCCCAAGGCAGCTCTTTCTAAACATGGTTTCAATCATGTTTCACAGATTAAATGAATTATTCAGGTTTGTAAATCTACATTTTGCAGAATATTTTGCTCAGCTTTTAGATCAAGTCATAAAAAGTCATCATTTCTCTAAAGTGCCTCTTAATGGTACAGTTTTGATAAAGAAAGTATCCATCTTTTTAAATACATGGCTTTACAAGAAGAGGTAAAACTTGTTTTCTTATGTTCTTTAGGAAAAAAAAAAACCTGTTATTTCATACAGACCTTGGCAAACTTGACAAAATGCAGTATTCTAGGACAGAAAAAAGAACATAGCAGAGGAGAGAACTGATTAAAAGTTTCAATTCCAGTAAATTTGTTTTCCAAATAAACCATTGTTTATAGTTTTCCCTTTCATTGTGCTAGATGAAAAGGCAAGAAAGTATGGAGAATTGATTGTAGTATCAGAGATTGAATGTTTGGATGCAGCAGTTCTTCCAAAAGGCACTAGAATGAGCAAAGGAGATGGGATTTCTTTTTTTGCATCAGAGTAAGCTACTTTCAGTCATATAAATATCAGGAGTGAACCAATAATCTAGGTGTAAAATGACAGAGAAGTTGAGTAACACATCAGCTGGAGAAGGCTTTAGATTTAAACTCTTCAATATTAACAGTAGTTTCTGTATTACTCTTTTCTGCTGAAGACTGATGAGCATTTCTGTCAGGGGAAGTGCTGACTTTGGTCGTCCCTGGCCTCCCCTCTGCTCTTACCCATTGATTCCTGGTCCCCTGTTGTGCCCTCAGCTGAGCTAGGACAACTGTTTGCGGGCTAAATGGACAATTGGATGAGGTAGGTGACAAGGTCAATAATAGCAATAATATTTTTTATTATTACTATTCCTCATTCTACTTTATTATTTGCCCTCAAACTCCTTCTGTGTACTAAAAAAATAAAATAAAATTAAAAAAAATTAAAAAGAGTTTAGTTAGCAGAGGGAGAAAAGACACTGAAATGGGTTGCTGGATTTGCTCGGAGAGGGCCCTCAGAACAGCTGTAGCATAAGGAAGGACAACCTTTGATCATGTCAGCCTGTCCAGGCTCAAGGCCTGTGTCACATCTAATTGGACACTATGGTCTTTCTTGTGCTAAACGGCTTCCACTGAGTGGCTCAACTCTGGTTTACTTAAAGGAATCAGCTGGCTGGTGGTTTCAGGAGTCATTTTAAACAGTTATTGCAAGTATCTTTCAGTGACAACTGAGCACCAAAACTTGCCAGCTCACAATTTTACTGTGGGGACCTTAGAGCTGCCTTCCAATATCTGAAGAGATCCTACAGTAAGGCTGGAGAGGGACTTTCATAAGGGTATCTAGCAATAGGACAAGGGGGAATGGTTTTAAGCTGAGGAAGAGTAAGTTTAGACTGAATCTTAGGAAGAAGTTCTTCAGTACAAGGTAGGTGAGACTCTGCAATAGGCTGCTGAGGGAGGCTGCAGATGTCTGCTCCCTGAATGTTTAAGGCCAGGCCAGATACGGCCTTGCCCACACAAGTCTAGCTGAGAGGTGTCCCTGCACATGGTGGAGAGATTGGAGTCTGCAGTCCCTTCCAATCAAAGCCATTCTATGACTGATTTAACAGAGACCAATGGGCTCCTTCTATACCTACAAAACCTGTAATGGGGAGTGTACCAAGCAGGAACAGGCAAGCACTGTCCCCTATTATTTCTTGCTAGGAAGGAAGAGTAAGAAATGCTTGTTAGCCTGTGTCTGCACTCACCACTCAGATTGTCACCTCATATTTCTGCATGTTTTACCTACAAAATGCCCCCAGACATGATTTTTCTTTGAGCAGGTGTAGGTTGAATACAGTGGCAGGAAAAAACACTGTAGCTGCAATCCTGAGTAAGCTATTTAATACTCAACATGTTTCTTCTAGCTGTTTATGTTCAGTATTGTTACCATGTACCCTAAGAAGCAATTAAAACATTTGTTTCAAATTATAGTCACAAATGTCACTTCTTTTCAGGTAGTGACTTCACGATTAGCCTGTCAGTCCTGATTACTATTAAGCAAACCACTCTTTTCATCTTTGCATTACTGCCCATGTACTCAATCACTGATCACAAGGATCTGGGCTACAGCTGCTGCTTTCTGAGTGGAGACCTGAAAGGTTTCAAATGGAAGACCATCAAATAATTGACACAAATTGTCAAATGAACTACACTGGACGTCACACAGACATATTAGGATTCAGGAACATTTTGATAAATATGAAGTAGTAATCTAAGCACTCCGGAATCACACAGGCGTGGTAATTACAGTAGGCGAAACATTGCATTTGCTTCACTCAGTGACTCCAGTCAGTCGTCTGACATTTTGTTAATTCTGTTTCTTCAAAAATCTAAACAACTCTACTCCATTGGTGCTTTTTTAATTGAAACTTTTCTACTATAGTCTGATGGACGTCACATTTAGGATTCTTTTCATTGTTGCACTGCAAAGCAATCACACAGGATATCTGAGTGACCTCATTTTCAGGTTTTGTTTTTTAATCTATTTTTTTTTTCCTCTATTAATAGTTACAAATGCAATATTAAAATACAAATTAAAGCCAAAGAAATAGGTAAATAATAAGTAGAATTAAAAAATTAATAGATAGAGCAATAACTGAAAATTGGAAATATTTCCTAATCTTTAAAGAAGTTGCTACATTGTTCCACCCATGGCTGTAACACAGGTTAGGAACAACTGCTTATTCAGAGGAGGTGTTTTGCATCCAACTGCCTACAATCAGTTAGTTGACTATGAAAGTGCCCAATTTCTGTGTGTAATCAAAGTAACTGTGTACACATTTGGCATGTAATTACGTCTCTAAATTGATTAAAATCCAGCCCTGAAACGATTGCTAGCTAAGGCTTGGCTCCAATGATTAGTTCTTAAAACTTCTTTCACAAGCTTGAGCAAATAACACATTTGCCAAAAAATGCTGCCAACTGTGAAAGTTAATTATGATAAATGTAACACAGTTCCCTCATCACCAGTGTACAGAGAAAAGCTTTTTTGCCTCTTCTAACTTTATTGTCCATCAAGACAAAGATGGCGCTTCAGGTTTTTTTTCCCTTTAACAAGGACAGATATGCTCATGAGTGACAGTTAAATTTGTTGAAGGTATTAAATTGCTAATGCTAATGCATTTTACAATCCTCTGAACTGATTTAATATATTAGACTGTCACTCAAAGTCCTAATAAACAATTCTGCACTCTTAGTTTAAAATCATCCTGTCGGATCTGGAGGTTTTCTCATTTGGCCTCCATTGTTAATGTGATGGTAGTTTACAAACAAAAGACTTTTTTTTTTTTTTAATAGGTTGCATGATATGAAACTTTAGTGGGTGTTTCTCTTGTTTCTCTTTTTTTTTTTTTTTTTTTTTTTTTTTTTTTT
>VWZI01020605.1:2883311-2977725 GCA_013396835.1 Psilopogon haemacephalus | reverse complement strand
ATTATTTATTATGAATCAGCTGTGCCAGATCTTAATGGTGTGGATTTGTGCTTTAAAGCACCTGTTTTTGTAGCTAAACTTCTCTCTCTCTTGCAAATAATCTTTCATTTATTCATATTTGAATAGATCTTTCTTCTCATTTTGGGATATTGCAAAGTCAGCCTCGTGCAACTTAATACACTTTTGAAGAATGATTTCATTATGTTGATTCTAATACAGAGTAATTCCTCCATAGAGTGCTACTTTTGCTTTAGAGACCCATCAGAAGCTCAACAAGTATTGAAGTCTAGTGTTTGCAGATGCGAAAAACAGAGGTGATCATTATGGCTAATAGACTTTGACAGGAAAGCCATTAAAAATAAAATATTTTCTAAACTTTTATAGGGGAAAAAGAGAGAAATTAGTAATTCATTTTTCTGAAGTACATTTATGGGGAAAATAACCTGGATATTTTGATTTCAAGGCTCTCAAATATAAAAAACAGCACTAGCACCAAAGGGTTTAGATGATTGTTTGGATAAGTACCTGGATTTTGATACTTTATCTGTCTGAGTGTTAAATCAATATATCAGATTGCTGCCAAAGAAAAACTCATCTAGAATTCTATCTTAAACTGCTATTAATAAAAGCTCCTTATGTTTTGTTTGGTTTCCTTATCCATGTGATGATGCTAGATTTCTTCCGTGAAGGGATGCATAAATTATTTGTAGTAGGATCTCGAATCACTGCAACAGACTTCAATTTTTTCTGACAGCTCCTTCCATACTGTGCTGCTACTCATTTAAGAGAGCTTCATCTCTGACTCACAATTTTCATTACAGACTTTAAAAAATTATTTATACTGAGAGTTAAACAAGTGTTCTTTAAGGCAGATAGTTCCTCCTTCTCAGCTGGCTCTCAGGTTTAGGCCAAGAGTGAGTCACAGAAGCAATATAGCTAGTCAAGATTACCAAGTTTAAGACTAATGGAATACCAGTAAGTCAGTCACCTCAGGACCTGTGTTTTCATTTTGAAGAAGCCTCCACTTTGCCTAAATACGTAACTAACCTAAATTCCCACATTGAAAAACTACCAAGACACTTATTCAGAGGAGTAAAACAACAGTTAAACTGAGTTTCTTTCTGGCCTAGAATCCTTAAAATCAGTCAAGTCTTGCTTTACACATCCTGCCTTGAAAGCTTTCTAATGGTGCCAGAAAACAGCTTCTCTTCATTTGGTGATTTGCTGTTCAGCACCAAAAGTAATAATTCCCTTTATATTATCGGTTACTTGTTTACAAATCCAGTGAAAGCAATAACAAAATTACTAAACAGCAGAAAAAGAGAAGATACATGGCACTTTGGGACACAGTTTAATGGCCATGGTGGTCTCAGGCTGGCAGTTGGACTTTATGATCTTAGAAGTCTTTTCCAACGAAATAATCCTATGATACTGAATTGATTTCATTTTTTGTTGTGATAATTTCACATCACTGTACATGCAATACAATATTCTTATTTCATCTCTAAAAATATTGCAATGAAAAAATGCCATCCTTTCCTGAGAACACTTTTTTTGCTTCCATTGTTAGACTATCGTGGCTACAGAAAGATGTACAAATATTTGGATATTTAAATCAATGTGCATTCAAAACTGAGGACTGCCTCTGTAAGCTTTTGTTAGAGAGTCAGTGGCACTGGGGCTGCATCAGATTTCTCAAAATGTACCATCCCTCTCTATCTGCCTGTCTGTTTGTCTGTCTGTCTGTCTATCTATCTATCTATCTATCTATCTATCTATCTATCTATCTATCTATCTATCTATTTATTTATCATCTATCTATCTATCTTGGTGTTCTACACAAAATGAACTGGAATCTTACACCCAATCTGTAGGAGATTCTTAGAAAATGTGACACAACTGGCCCTTTTCATAACAGTATCCACACCTAATATGTTTTTAAAAGATACTAACGTGCTTTTTGTTTCCCAGTTTAACATTTCTAAACATGTCATCACCAATTTAGAGTGGTCACACCTGTTTGAATCAGTCACATCATTTTCTATTACCTCATAAAGAAAAGCAGCATTATTAATGTTATTAGACAACATATTTTTCTCATTGTGGTCTTGGAAGCTGGTGAGAATTTTGGGAAGGGTATTGCTCCATAGGTATCTGACCTCTTTTAATTGTCATAACTTTTTTTTTTTTTTTCCTTTGTATGTATGATATAAGCTGTCTCTGATGGCAGTACAGATTCTGCCAGTTGACATGTGGGAAATATCATATGGTCCTGAACGAAGGAATATCTGTCTTGGTGAGCAGATCAGTTACTGACATTTGTTGACCACCTAAATGTATACAGGAATCATTTTTATGTGTCTGGATAGCTATATTTCAGCCTGTTTGCTCCAGATGAGGATTTAAGGGCTTAGTTTCTGCTTGAAAAAGCATACTCAGATCCCTACCTTTCCAGGGGTCAGTAAGGTTTTCTTTGAAAGATTGACTTGGTTTTGTCAGGATTGATTTTGCCTTTACCATCACAGACTCAGTTTCAGAGATCTGAGAAGCTACGAGTGACTTTTAACCACTGTCTGTCATCAGTGTGATTCGATCCAGTGCACCTGGTGTGGCCAAAGATCGATTCTTACTACTAACCCGAGCTGATGATTCTTAAGTCTGGGTAGAAAGTGTGGGAGATCTTACATGCTTTAGAGATCAAGATAATTATATGTTAAAAGATGCAGCGCCATAACAGGACTTCAGAACTAAACTTAGGAACTCAATAGTGAGAATGTGTCTTTGATGCAATAGGCATTTGTCTAATGGAGATTTTCAAAGAGTAGCTACAGAAAAGATAGCAGGAGGGCACACACAGATGAAAGAAATAGGAAAACACCAGCTGAGACAGGCCAGAAAAATTCTATCAAGAATCCACCTTTCTATTTCTTTATTGCTGGTCTCCATTGTGCTGGTTCCCCCTTTTCTTCATTTCAGCCTTGCAAATAGACTGAATTTTTATTTTCAAAAGAGGAGACCAAGTATTTCTCCTGTTAGATTTGCAATTCTATGAACATCGCACAGCATCTCTAGTAATGAAAGATAATAATTATGAACTGGTGTAATTTTCATTACAGAGTTGATCTTGCATAAATTTCAAGCTGTAACAGAGCTGGTCTGCCATTAGTGTGGGACGTGGGAGGAGCTGCTGAAAATGAACTCCCCAAACAATAGGTTTGTTGGGACAGGAGCTGTAGCAGCTTTCTTAGTTGGCACATTCCTTGAGGGAACCATTCTACAGCCGTACTACATGCAGAATTCCCACTGAAGTCCTTGAGCAAGTGCATAATTGGGCCCTAGTGCACATTTGAGCATATTTGTTTTCATTACTATGTTTACTGTCTGGGTTTTGGAGGTGTCAGTTAGCTGTGCACTGTGGCTCTGAAACCGCAATGCAACAGCAATAATTTATATTTCTTTTTGAAACAATAATTTAGCAATAATATTTCCCCTTTTATGCATGCTTTTAGAAAGTACCTCTGCGTGTTCCAGAGCAGTATGCAATGTCAGCACTTTCCTACAGCACTCTGAACCTCTCGTACTCGTAAACCTTATCAAGTGGTAAATACTGGATTCTTCTTTGCAGGAACTTGAAATTTAATGAAATACAACAAGGACAAGTGTAGAGTATTGTATCTGGGAAAGAACAACCTCATGTACCAGTATAGGCTGGGAGCTGATCTGTTGGAAAGCAGCTCTGGGAAAAAGAACCTGGGAGCCCTGGTGGCCAACATGATGATCATGAGCCAGCAATGTGCCCTTGTGGCCAAGATGATGATCATGAGCCAGCAATGTGCCCTTGTGGCCAAGAAGGCAAATGGCATCCTGAGGTGTATTAGAAGGGCTGTGGTTAGTAGGCTGAGAGAGGTTCTCCTTCCCTTCAGTTCAAGAAGGACCTCAGGGAACTGCTTGAAACTGTCTAGCACAAAGCCACAAAGGTGAAGGGAGTGGAACATCTCCCTTATGAGGAAAAGTTGGGGGAGCTGGGGCTCTTTAGCTTGGAGAAGATGAGACAGAGAGGTGACCTCATTCATGTTTATAAAGACGTGAAGGGTGAGTGTCAGGAGGACAGAACCAGGCTCTGCTCAGTGACATCCAGTGATAGGACAAGGGACAATGGGTGCAAGCTGGAGCAGAGAAGATTCCATGTGAACATAAGGAAAAAAATTTCCATTGTGATGTTGACAGAGCCCTGGAGCAGTCTGCCCAGAGAAATTGTGGAGTCTCCTCCTCTGGAGACATTAAAAACCCACCTGGATGTATTCCTGTGTGACCTGCCCAAGGTGATCCTGCTCTGGCAGGGGGATTGGACTAAATGATCTTTTGAAGTTCCTTCCAAACCCTAACATTCTGTGATTGCAAGAAAATAAGAAACACACCTTTTCACACGGAAGTCTTTTTTTATACAAAATCTGTTGCTAAATTTACTAGAATTTATGGCTGGTATTTCAGTAGGATTTTATGTTTTTAAGCATGACGTTTATCTTGTTTTCCCCCTTTAAAGAAAGTGGATAGTAAAAATTACATATTGCATTAGTTCCTGTGCATTCTGTGTGAAACCTTGAAATACAGTCTTTGAAAATCTCACTGCTGGCTGTTAGAGGGAAGGGATTTATCCCATATCTTTCTTTCACTGGAGAATAACTAATTTTTTTTTCTTTTATTGAATCAGTGGTTAATGAGAAATATTTGCAGACGGCACACGGCAAATCAATATCTTTGTTTCTCTTGCTAATCTTCACTCTACAGATAATAAGCCTTTAGAGGAGCAGAGAATTTGGGACTATTAGAAGATAAGGATGAAGCGCTGACAGCTCAGTCATTTCCTCGTGCACGAGTATGTTAGGCCATTTCTTGCATGTGAAATACGATAGGGATATATCATCGGCATTTGATAAATAGAGAGGTTTTTAAAAATTGCATCTGAAATACTTGACATTCAGCACAGTTTTTGAAAATGATAAAATCATAATTGTAAAAAAGACCTGCAGTATTGCCAATCAGATGCTTGCTGTTCTGTGCACCCTGGCACATATATCTTACTGTCCCCCTGCAGAAGAGGGAACGGGTATAAAGAAAAGAGCAATTTTCCTGCCGTAAATTGGAAAGTCTGCCAACCAGCTAAGTGATCTACCATCAATCAGTGTTAAATTCTCCTTAGCTGCAGAAAATTCAAGAACTAACTATTACTGAGAGATTTCACACAGTGACTAATGGCATATGACAAACACATTTAAAATCTGCATAGACCAGCATCAGTTTAAAATATAACATGAATAATAAACAATTCTAAAGATATCCTGGTGTGCAAAATAAGATATAATCTCCTCAGACACATATTGTACATAGGAGATTACCATTCTAGAAATGCATTCAATACCAATACAGAACAATGTCAAGTATGCAGTATGACTTTATTTGGAACAGCATCTCTCATACATTGTATGCTGCAGTGTTGCATTTATTCAAGCAAGGCTATTGAGCAAGATTGCTAGCTTATAGGAGAAAGTGAAGATGATGGCTGAAAAACACTGGGCTGGATAGACAATTACTTTACTCACATGAGGAGCCCTATTAAGTTATATTGAAGTCTTGAGGTGAGGAAGGTCTTCTCCTCTACCATGTCATTACTGAAGCCACAACTAATGCATCTGTTCCAGATGGCAAGCATTCAAATGAATGTGAGACAGTGTTGTTGCTTGCATACTAAGCTGGCCATTTCTCAGTGCAAAAGCTCCACTCATTTTTGTTTAGCTTTCCATTAAAAACATATTGTTTAGTTGCCTAATATGGGGAAATATTTATAAGATAGGAATATACTTGCTATTAAAAGCTGCCTGTACTTCTAGCTGAACAACAGTGCATTTTCAACCATTTAGACCATTTTGTTTAGATTCATTCATTTTTCAGACCTCTACTTTTGATTAAAAATATAAAGTCTGCCATTTTTACAATGGCCTTTCAGGTCAGGAGAGGTTTTTTTGCCTTCTTCTGCCTTTCTGACAAAAGTGTATTGCCACAGAAGTCAAAGGGAGTTTTGGTTTTAAATTTTATTGGGAATAGAAACTGTCATTTGGGGCTTTGTCAGGCTATGAAGGAACTATAACAACTTGGGGCAAAGGTTGCTTCACTTTGAATGGCCTCATATTCTGAAAGAAATAGAAATTTGTAAGTCTAAGCACCCCGGGCAAGCCATGCTATACTGAGACTATAAGCAGTTCTAATAATCACCAAAGTAAGATGGAAAACCCTGAATAAACATAATTGTGCCAAACAGCTTCAGGCCGAAGTACAGCTTTCCCCATTCCCAGTAGAAGTAAGAGAACCAAAAGGGAACTATAACCAAATAGCTTAAGTGGGTTTAGGCACAGTGTTTGTAAGTTATAGTGTGATCTCTCAAATATTAGTCTGACAGTGTGTCTCCTCATCCATCTTTCTGCTTCTCCAAATGTAAGCATTCAAAGCTAGTGTGCTTAAATTTTTGAACTGTTAGGACTACCCACCTCTGAACTATGACTTTCCGAACTACTCAGGGATCAGTTTATCTAGTTTTGCCTCCTCTGAGCTCAGATACTTCACATTTGAATGGGATAAAATGCTATATATGTTAAAGACAGAACAGTGCACACACAAGCTGGGAAGTCTGCTTCAATCAAAATCGCAGCTATACTTTGTGACAAAGCTGTTTCTACATCAACAGAATACATTGGTCCTTGACCTTAGATGTACAAGAGCAAACAGCCCCTACACAGTACTAGGAAAGCAGAGACTAGGTCAGTCATAACAGAGAAGAATATTTAAATAGTCATCCCATTAGCTGAATTATAGTAATGACTTAGTGATCTATTATATGGCATAATTTCCGTTTAAGGAATTGCTATCAAGAAATCAGAAAGAGGACAAAAAAAGTGAATTTGCAAGCTGTCATGATTTGGTGCCATCTTAACTCTATGCAAGTACATTCATTTGGGATGGAGGAAAGATACAAGAGAAAGGTAGTTTGAAATGTTATGTAGTAGAAAAGGTTCTTTCACCTGAAGGAAGGTGGGGGGGAAAAAAGTGTGGATTTTTTTTTAAAAGCAAAATCAAGGTAAAAGTAAGAGAATATAGCAAGAGAAATGACTAGGCAGAGTCATTTGCCACCTCTCCTTTGTGCTCTCTTGTGCTGTTGGCAAAAGCTTCTGATGTATTATCATCATATTATTTTCCCTTGTTTTTAATAGGGTTTTTTATGAGTAAGAAATTTATGGCTGTATGCAAATATTCTGTGAAGATAGCAGCAAAAGAAAATGCTATTTACACTGAAATTCACGTACTAACTAAAAAGCATTAACAATAGCAATTAAAAAAAAAAAGAGATTGTGCTGTTTCCATCTGTATTTTGCAATATACAGCAAATGATAGTCACCCAGCAATACATTAATTTGCTAATGTTCTTCAGTAAAAATATAAAAGATGTTCTATTTATTTTAAAGCACTTTTATCATAGTCAAAATCCCCACATCCTGTCTGCTAAATAATTAGAAGTCATTAAGGTTGTGAGAATTCACTCCCAGCCCCAAGCAAAGTACTATTTCCCTAGAAGGAGTTCCAAACAGGACTCAAATGACGCCCTTTGGATTTTCTGTTGTTCCAGGTGGGATAGAAAAGAAGAATCTTTTAGATCAAGTCAGTCAGCAGATTCAGGTTTTCCTCTCTTATGCTGCTGGATGTATGAACGGGACCCAATGTCTGCCTACCACTTGTTTTGTGGGACACAGGCAGAGAAAATACAAAGGTGTAGAGAGATAGAAAGATGGGGGAGTGAGGGTGGACATGGTAAAAGAGATACAGAACAAGAGAGAGAAACTTCACATCTTATCCTCCCTTCTCCATAAACAAGACGGAGATGTGTGAAGGAAGGTATTATATGTCTTTTCCCTCCAGCTCAAACAAATGTACTCATCAGCTAAACTCATTTTTTAGAACCAGCACTCTGCCCTCTAGAATTTCTAGCATTCATCATACTGCATAAAAATGTGTTGCTTGTTTTCAAGTCCTTAATTTTAAGGAAAATGTCTCCAGTTCTAAAGAACAAACTAATTTATCTATAAATCTGCAAGAATCGTGACAGGTCTCTCTCCAACAGTTCATATACCTGCTTCATCTCTACCTATAGAGCAGCATCCAGGTGGATAATAGTGTCTTCGTATCCTTCCCAAGTGACCTTGCAGATCCCATTAACCTAAATGAGATTAGTCACTGGAGCTGTGCACAGTGGCTTTTAACAGATGCAGCCACAGCAGCAGCACTTATCAATAAAAGAAGCTTGTTGAAGAGAGCGAGCCTAGATTTGGAAGTTTTGAAGATGATCATAAGGACATATGGTATCTGAATCTCTGAATATGCCAGAGACAGGCTGGCATAAGGACACATATCAAAAACCAGAAAAAGCCTCTCTGAAGAATGCACATTTTCATGTTCATTTTTATAATGCACTGCAAGTGTTTACACAGAAGCCTCTCATTCACCAACGTGAAGTTTATTACTATCAATCACAGAAACAGCAAACAAAAATGCTGGGATTTTATGTACAGTACTTCAGCCTGAGGGTTTTAACACTTCTGTAGGCAGCAGTAGTTATTTTACAGGCAAATGGTGTCATTGGGTATATGTTGATCATCTGGCTAAGTTGTAACATTCATAAAATATCAGCGTCCCAGCTGAAAAACAGGCATAACAACACAATGGGGCAGGTTGTCCTTTGCACATATTGAAACATTTATGCCTAGGTACTAATTGCCACTCTGCAGAGCATCTTTTCTGTGGAACAGGAGAATCATCCATGAATGAAGTCCCAAGCTTAATGTGAATGCAAAATCAAACTACCTTGCAACTTGCCCAGGCCAAGCAAGTATGCTGGACACAGCTGTATTTTGTGCACTGCAAATGAACTTAAGAACATTTGAATAAAAGCTCTATTCCTGTCATATTAAAATAAATTGCCAAGCACAGTGGTTACCCAAACCTCACACTGTTAATGAAGACAGAAAGCAATGGAACTACTTAAGACCTCAATTATGCTTCGAAGATGTCTGGCTCTGTCCTTTGTGTACAATAAGATTTTCTTCCTGAAAAACCTGAGACAGTTATAAAGAGTTGGGATCAATCTAGAACTTTGTTCTTGAAATAATTTCAAGAACAAATTGACTTCTGAAAAGAAGGACTTCTGAAAAGATCCCAGGATGTGAACTAATGACAACTAGTACTGCATTAATCTAGGATATAAAGCATCGCTTGGAGGTGAAAATGCTGGGTTAAAGCCCCTCTTTAAACAGAACAGTAGGCACAAGTAGCTGTGATGGCAGCTTATATAAGAACGCACTAATCATTGGGCTGCAGGGTAATATTCACTCCTCTTTTTCTGTGGCTTACCAAGTATTTAATTATTCTGTGTAAAGTGAAACAGCTTCAGCAGAGTGGAGAGTAGGATGAAAATCAATCCTGTAAGTCTTTAATGGTAGGGTAGGTTCAAATGTTGTCAGGCAAAGGAGAAAACTGAAATTAGAACTTCTAGAAATGGATCATTTATCTGATTGGTTATATTAAGTGGAGAAGTATGTAATTGTGTACTTCCCTTTCTGAAAACACCTATAGGATCACTTCAAAGCCAGGGAGATCTTTTTTCTTTGTGAACCCAAATAGGTTCTGGGTTTCCTTGTAACTATGGAAAACCATGTTAGTAATATCTGTTAAGATTCATACAAGTTTGCAAATGTAAAAAAACAAAAGAAGTTGGGGATGAGTGTCATCCTCCAAATAATGTAAGTCTAAAGTAGATTTAGTTATCCCTGAGGGCAATGCTTGGGCTGCCAAACATTTAATAAATATCAACAAGTTTCCAGTTTGTGCTTTAGAGCCGTTCATCTCGGTATTTGATACTGCAGGTGACGACCTCTGCCAAGAGGAAGTTCCGTTTTGTGTTTACCACAAGCAAGTAAGGGCTGTTTGGGGATGTACCTCCCAAAATCAGCAACAGCATGTTCAATCCTTACTTAATCAGCAAATATTACCACACAGGTATAGCTAGACAGGGGAGCAGACATTTTTCAGCTGCCAGCAAGATAGCTAGCTAGGATATCTGTCCTTTTGGTCCTGTCTCACAGCTCTGAAAGGTGCCTGCTGGCACTGCTGTGGAGGTATCTACCTCCCAATTTATCTGACAGGTGGTTAGCTATTAACATAAATAAAAGTTGTGACCTGTCTAACTCAAGTGCTTTATCTCCAATCTGTCATGTCCTTGGCAGCCCTTTTGTTTATTAGTAAATACATTATGCATTAGGAATATTTGTTAGGAAAATGTGCCTTAAGTTTCATAATTTTAACTTGTACTCCACTACTATCCCTTTAATGGCACTTTTTCTTGATGCTGTCCAGCTGTTTCAAGAAGTAGATCATGAGATGGGCATTAAGGGAGGATGGCACTTTCTTGCTGTCTTGTGCAAGTTCTCCAAATGTGCAGAGATGAAAGAGGTTGTGCAACTCACTCCTTTCATGATGCTGAAGTGAGTGAGTGGGAAATGGGGAAGAGGATACAAATAAAACTCTGCCATACACTCCAGCAAATTAATCCTTCATTATAAATCTGAAGTAAAAAATAGCACCTTTGGGAGTTTAGAGAGGCACTGTCTCACACTTAGTGGGGCTGATTACTCATTGCTCCTTATTCGAAATGGCGCCTTCTACCTTTCCTCTTTTCACTGCAAAAAATTGATTTATCCCTAGCAAGGAATAAGGAATTCCAAATAAAACCTGTGTCTCTACTATACTATTGTATAAAATTTAGTCTTAGAATTGTTAAAAGACTGAATAAAGGCACTGGTGCCTAGAGAAGCAGCAGTCCTTGAACCAGATGCTAACTTTTCATAGTCTTTGGAATAATATACATTCCTAAAGAAATATAGTTGGCATAGATTAGGTTTCTCTGAGTTAGCTTTGGAGTAGCCAATCTGCCCTCATGTGAACTCAGAAAATTCTTATGTAAATTGCATTGCAATGCTTATAACAGCTGTTTTTATGGCAGGATTCATCCAGGTTAATAAACCAGTAAAGTTATTAATAAGCTACCATACATAAAGTTGAAAAAGGAAATGACCATTATAAAATTTCATCAAATGAATGTGATAGAAATAGGGAAGCAACTTTTATATACTGGAGGTAAATAAAAGTATGTATGCAAGACCAATCCTGATGTGTGGGGGATCGAGTGAAGCATAACAACTTTTCAGTTTGTTATTTCAACCAAAGTTTCCTCCCAACCAGCTATTTGGCTTCCATGCAGTTTAGATCACATTATTTTAACTTCAGAATTCACCCTTTGGATTGATGTCTGGTTACCTGATAATTTGTAAGGTAAGTGATATGTTTTAACCATCTTCCACACAGTTTTTGAAATCATAGAATTGTTTTGGTTGGAAAAAGATTCCAAAGATCATCAAATCCAACTGTCAACCTAAGACCACATGGCCATTAAATCATGTCCCCAAGTGCCACGTCCACACATTTCTTGAGTGCCTCCAAGGATGGTAATTCCACCACCTCCCTGAAATCTTCTATACAGATGAAACCTACACTGTACCTTTTTCACTCCTATGTTGTCCATTTGTCAGCTCCCATTTTGCTAGCTAAGTGTGGATTTGCAAAGAAAATGTCAGAGACTAATGTCAAAAGTGCTCACTAATTGCTATTAAAACTCCCATGGCACACAAAACTTGCAGGACATGAGTAAAATTAACAGGCAAATTAAAGGCCAAATCTTTATTGAGGTGTGGGGGTTTTTTTTGGGTTTTTTTTTGTTTTTCCTGCTTTTCTGTGTCTTTAGCTGAATTCTGGAGGACAGAATTTCCAGTTACTGTGCAAACTGTCACACTGAGAAAGATCATCTGTTGCGCTCCAGTCTTCTGCTCCACAAAATAGCTGCCTATTTTTCATGATTGCAGCTTTATATTAGCTGCACCAGTGAGATGTTTTTTTTCTGGCAGATTATTCAAGATGTTACTGGACAGGTGCTTAAGGAATTTTGAGGTTAAATTCAGACTTAAAGGCAAAAAGAGAGGCAGAAACTTTCTTTTACCAGTTGCATAAGGAAACCAACATCTTGACATTAGAGAAATGTTAGAAAAAGAAGGTTAAAAGGATATAGAATAGAAATACAATTTTCAAGTATTGTTCCTGCTCAGCTTAAGCACTGTAAATGCAAGTCAATTGTCAATTAACCTTGCCTGCTTAAATACAGAGATGGGCAGATGACTCTTTTTTAATTTTTGTTTTTTTTGTAGCTCAATTTCAGAAGCTGATTTGCAATGTATGAACATAATAGGAACTACACTAGGGCAAACCAAAGGTCTTTCTAACCCCTTGTCCCATCTCTAAAAGCAGCTGACACAGAGAGAGCACATAGCAATACTTCTCCAGATATATTCCAGCCTCACATGATTCTAGCTCTAAAGTGTCCTGAGACGAAGTTCCACTGCATAATGTTTTATTCCACATTCATGAAAATCAAATCATTAGCTGTCCTCTGAATACTGCAATCTCTCACCCAGTTAAAGTGACAAAGACAGTTTCCTGGCAGGGAGAAAGCAAGAGCACAGCTTCAACCACATCTCTTTGGTAAGAAAAGAGGCTGCAGATAGTTCCTGCAGCTGTAACAGTTCTTTGGGGGTGTGAGAAGAGCTACAGAAAGCTCTTGACTCATGGGGGAGCCAGTTCCACCTTTTCCCCGACTCAGATTAGGATACATTGTAAGAAACGAACCTGTGATAGAATGACAAAAGAAGATGACAGGCAGTGGACAGGTGACTATATTTGCTATGAGACTGAAGATCAGGTTACTTGTATAAAGTAAACAAAGACTTATTTAAGCAATAGAAAAATGTGAGGAAAATTACCTCCAAAGTTACTGGATGGCAATAGCTGTAACTTACTTCTCAGAAGTCCTGCCAAGAGCTGGAGTGAATGCAACACAGTACAATAGCATTTGGAGAAAAACACAAAAGCAGAGAATTCCTGCCATAATTGTTCCATGATTCAGCAATTCTCCCAGCTAACTGCTCCCAGTCACACATAAACTCCAATCATTTCAAGAAGAATCTCACATATGTGCCATATGTTCAGATGAATGCAAAGCCCCAAGGATATCTTTGGAATGCTCCTAACGCCTATGCAGAATTCAACTAGGAAAAGAGTGAATACAGATTTGCAATACCTGTTTTTAAGAGGAAAGGCGTGGGGAATAGTTTTTTCCAGTTCACAATTAACTTGCAGCAAGCAAATATATAGCTTCTCTTCCCCAGGATTACCATAAAGTCAGTGGAGCAGCTGCCTAATCCACGGGCAGAAACAAAGCAGGAAACTTTGAGAACAAGACAGGTTAATGCTTCAGATTTGCACAACCAAATACCTGGGGGCTAACTCTGCCACAGATAGTCAAGGTGGAGCACTTTCTCCCTCAACACATAATACTTCAGTAGTCACTCGTGATGTAACTTGTAGAACCTAAGGCCGAATTAAAATCTGAGTAACACTTTGTGAAATTAGGATTCACCACTTTTGGTTCCTTCGAATCACTCTTAATTTGCAGTGGCATAACAGGTTAGAATCTTGCCCCTTAAGTTTTAATACCTGCGTAGATTTAGATAGCAGAAGAACTTTAGCTTAAGACAAGAGCTATTAATTCACTCGTTTTCATTCACATATAAAGGCTGATATGTGTCTTTATGCATTTATGTACAAGATAATGCAGCTGAAAAGTATTTGGAATGCGCATAACACTGCAGGAAGGAATGGCAGATGATTTTAAATTCCTTTTTAATAATTACAATTAAGCACACAACTATAGTATGATCTACAGTGCATTATTTCCCTGGATTTCTTTTCCTTCAGTTTTGTACAAAACCTTAAGGGGATAATTGTTCTTCTGGTGCATGTATTAAATGTTGCCAGCAGTTTGTTTTTGAGACTATTCATTCCCTGCAGAGCCTTCAACACTAGATTATTTTTTTTTAAGCAATATAAAATAATTATAAATTCCCCATGTGATTAAGTTCATTGCAGTCATACACTTCTCTGATTTCATCCATTGTTAGCCACCTTGCTTTTTCATGTTTTGTGGTCTGCATGTTGTTTACATTCTTTTTCTGGAAAAGGGCAGAGTTCTCCAAGTACAGTGTAGAACGAAAGATGAAGAAACCATAGACATTGTTAGCTACTAATTTATGAGGAAGCCTTTTTTAACTGCAAACTTCTGGCAGAAATTCACATCTTCATATAGTAAGTGCAAGACCTCCTAAAATCTAGTTTTGTTTCGTTGGTGGGGTTTGGTTTGGTTTAGTTTTTTTATTCTCCTTTTCTCATCCCTTTGCCCATGATTCTGAGACTCAGAGAGGATGTTTGAAAATCACTGCTAATCCAGCCTTGGTTTTTTGGGCTACTCACTATTATCCCTATTTTGTTTCAGTTGCATCCCTAACTTCACTGACAAAAGGGAGTCCTCGCTACTGCATTTGAAGCAAATAACATTTTTAAAGCTCTGTTGGAAATGTAACAAGTTTTTATTAATAACTAAATTCAGCTATCAAATAGATACAAGGAAGGGTATCTGTCTTTAAGAAAATGCTAACTGTGCAAGTCTCTCAGCAGAACTTTTAGCAAAGACACACACAGTGAAGCCCAGGAAAGTGAGAGGTGCTATATAATGAGACTGCTCTCACTGGCCTTCGGGTTGCAAGGTAAGACATTGAACTCTTAGCTATTTAGAAGTGATTAACCTTTTTATGAATGCTGCAGTTGGTATGACCCTATCCTTCACATGTTGCATACAGCTCTGAGGAGCAGAGAAGACTGGGCAATAACCTGTCGTTAACAGTATGTGGTCTAAAATAAAACCTCTTAAAATATTATGCCTTCCCCTTTGGCTATGTTTCCTTATGCCAGAAACAGCGATGTGCAAAGACATGAGACAGGGTCTCCAACCACTATAAGAATGCTTCATTTGTAAGAAATAGCAGGAGGTCAGAAAAGGGAGTTAACCTGCTAGGGGCAGATCTCTGATCCATTTAAATAAAGCAGCTGATCCCTAATGCTGTTATGACCTGACACTACTCAGTATCTGCCAAAATAAAAGAAAGAACAACCTAAGCTGGATATAAGACTGGATACAATCAGTCACTATTATTCTTATTTTTACCAAAACTCAACTTTTATATGATGCTCTAAACCAGAATGCCACTCATCAATTTGCAGTTTTATGTATTTTTTATTATCTACAAAAAGAAAATCACATACACTGGAAAGAAAACAGAACACAGGAAAATTAAAAATAAAAAAGGGAGGGGCTGGGCTTTCATTCAGAGCTGCAGATAGGCAAGCCACTGGCCAAAACCATGGTTTAATTCTGACATTGTCATCCTGCCAGAAAGGAAGAGAAGCAAGAGGGCATAGGATGGAGACAGAGATTACAGTAAACTGCTATTTTCTTGAATGAAAATGGATTCATTCCTTAAGCAGAAAACCTACATTGCAGTAGTACTGATAGAAAAGATAACTCAAATTGGGCAGGGTTTCCAGAATTATGGGACTGCTTGACCCAAATCTCAAGTGCAGTGTTGAAAGGTAGAAAGGTAAAGCATTTGTGAAACCATTGGGTGATATTCTGATACCAGTAATACATCATTTGTTACATCTAGCAACTGGTACCTTGTCACCCTCTTCACTTCCAATCATGGGTTGGGTACTTGTCAAGAATTGAAACATTATCTGTATCTCTGAAAATAAAAGAAAATAAGGGAATATTTATACTTCTAAAGACTCTAAGAAACAAGGGAAAATATATTTCACTGGCATCTGTGGGCATCATTAAGCACAAACATTTTGCTATCAATACTGAACAAGCCATCACTAAGAAGACAGTACCAGTCTGTCTTTTCACCTGTTGAAAAACATTGTCATAATCATCAGGCCACAAATGAATTCCCTTTGTCTGTATGCTCAGAAAGTGGCCCAGGGGCAAGTTTTATGATAAATGCAGCCTGTATTTTTCCACAACTAGGGAGCAGTGTTCCAGTATGTGACAGGCTGAGTGACTGTTAGTAGAGGCAGTGTGCAGTGTCTTGCATTCTTCAAAATGAAAGCTCTCCTTGACAATATATAACCATCCCATTGGCTTGCTTTCAAGGGAGAAAGAAAAGGATGAAAGAAAACCATTACATGATTCCATACAAGCTTCTGATGGATATTCTATACCTTGCCCTAACAGGGTAACATGAGCTCTCAGAAGTCATGAGACTGATTGATAAGCACCTAAAACATGGAGCCGAGGAAGAATGTGCAAGATGTAGGAGTAAAATATGATGCGAAATAAAAAGATGCTTTAAATGTAAAGCCTTCAACCCTTCTCCAAAGTCAAATCCAATCAAACTGGAATCACAATTGTAATTAAATAACCATATGAATACAAATAGCAATATCTGGGTATCTGAATAGCATTCACCTGCATAGGTTTTAATCTGTTCACCTGGGTTTTTATACACAAAGTAAAAGCAAAAAAATGTCTGCTAGTGACATTTGCAAAACATAATTCCAATATATAAGAAATATAAAATTAATTCAGGGGTACTTAAAATCTACATCCAGTTTAATCACCTTATATCGGTTTGTATTATTTGTTGTTTCATTGCCTAAAGTTGGATGTGCTTCTCATGTACTATTTCAAGTCACCAGAAACATATCATATTTAGCAATCTTAAAGTGTCCCAGAGCACATTGCTCACTGAATATTCTTTCTGATATTCATGAATGACTAATGGTAGGTCCCTAGCCAATTACTGCTGAATTCTAGATTTTTAAAAGAAAGAAGAGGTTATGTTAGTACTGTTTGCAAGATCAAGTTTTTTGTGTGGTAATGAAACTTTTCTTTAAGAAACAGTCATTTATAGATTCATAGAATGGTTTAAGTTGGAATGGATCTTGAATATCATCTAGCTCCAACCCACCTGCCATAGGCAGGGACACCTCCCACTAGAAAAGTCACTTAAGGCCTCATCCAACCTGGCTTTGAACACCTCCACGGAGGTGTTTTCCCCTGTAAATGCATTAATGAGGCTATCCATGTAAATGTTTATATTATTACTGTGTTATTCTCTGTAAAAGTTTCTCAACTCATGGAAAGGAGTTACTGTTTATGAATGTCAGGCAGGGGAGAGGGGAAGAGAATTTTCCATTTGGTGAAGCTCAGTCTTAAGAGGCTTCATGAGTTTATGTCTGGACAATTAAATACCTCTCAAGTCTCACCTTAAGCAATGTTGAGGAATACGCAAGTGAGTGCAATGTATTTACAAACATTTATATCCTTCTGTATTTAGTTTGCAGAAATATCTCAGAATCAACATTTTTGTTTTGCTGTGAGCCTGATTTTTTTTTTTTTTATTACTTTTTCAGTTTGGGGGTTTTAGTTTTTTTTTTTTTGCTAGATTCTGATACTTTCCATTCTCTACAAGTCCAAATACAGGCTGACGATGTTTGCAGCTGCCTGGTAAGTGATGCATTTTGTTGACAGAGTTTCAACGAAAAAACTTTTTGAGGTATGTATTTTTACAATTCCCTAGTAAAATACTGATTTAAAAATCAAACAACACAGGGGAACCATCTGGGGCTGACAGGAAATTCCCAGAAATGCTGTGGATTAAGTCCACTCCTTGTAATACAAGCCCAAACATGCTTACTACATTCCAAATAATTCTGCAAGAAAACCTGTTATTTTTAAGCCTGAAAGTATTCAGTCAAATCTAGTTTAAACAATATTAGATGTATGTGGTAAATATTAGATGTGGGTGGTAACAAATTCAGAAAATTTATTCTCAAGACCCATTCTGCTGAGGCAATGGTTTGAAAATGTCAGATTAAAATAGGTTTTGCTACAGTATTTGAAAATCCTGTTTTCACTTAGATGCCTATTTGTGCCATTTTCCTCCTTTTGATCTAGGCTGGAATTGTCATGTAAATACAGTAAAATTTGTATCTCATCTTGTTATGATCAGGGAATGTGTGTGTGTGAGTCAAGAGAGACACAGAGAGAACGGTCTTGATCCCCTTAGGCTAAAGTACATACTGCGGCCCTAGCATTTATTAGGCCTTTATAATGTACTTTGCTGGATTTATTATCTCCACCTCCATCTACTTCTGCTTGAAGAGAACAGTCCTAAAATTGCCCTTAAAAGAAGACAATCATGATTCTTAAAATAGAGCATCCTTTCACAGCAAATCAAAAGTGGAGAACAATAGTGAGGGGGCTGTCTTTCCAACCTTACTGTGTGAAGTTTTCCTGCTGGAAGCTTTAAATGAAATAAAAATCAGCCTTTACAATGAGCCTTTACAGATAATAGCATTGGACAAGGACTTTGTTGGGTTGCCTGCTTTTAACTTCTCTCTTACCAGGCTAAATGAAGAAATAGACTGATTGAGGGAGAACTAACTTTATCCAGGTTACAAGACAGAGAATCAGATCTAACAGTCATAGCAGAAAGCAGCAGTGACATATAGCCTGAATTATTTTCTTAGCTCTCCATGTGGTCTCTTCTGGCTCATGTGAATGCATCTCTTTCTTGCACCCCTGTATAACTGAGATGACTAGCAGGGAAAAGAAGCATGAGCAACTTTGTAAGTTATTTATTCTAATCTCTGTTTTTTCTCCTCAAAGGTTTATCTGAAGATTCTCAAATTCAGTAATGAAGTGGTGAACAAGAGGTCTGAGACTCTTTGAAGGGAGAAAACAATAAACTAATCAGATGCAGTTGTAGTATTTACATATCTAGAAATGTCAAATCTAACAACAGCTCTCCTCTGGGAAGACATGTAAAAATATTATTCAAATTAATTTTGTTTTTCTTTTAGATCAGTAAGACTGTAATTCACAGGAAATGATGGATTCCTTTAGAGGCTTATTCTGTGCTCACTCTCACACTTTCTAGTGCTGAAAAAATTAAAGAAACTAAGCTTCCACTTTTGGAAATAGTGGACTTCAAACAGTTTGCCCTAAAGCTTTTGCAAACTTACACATGTATTCTGTAAAACAGAAAATGCTCCTCTCATTGACATGGCATGAGTCAGAATACCTAGGCTGAAATCAGAGGGCAAATATCCTACTAACTTATCATGTACTATTTTCACATTACTATCATAATTCAATTTCTCTTAATGTATGCAACAGGAAATTTGACTAGAAAAATAGGCAAAACCCAAAAAATTAACTTTATCCCTTTCCTGCACTTGCCCCATGTGCAGCCACACACACAAACAAATGTTAGCCAGTTTTCTGCAGGACAGGTATACACATTTCAGAACCTAACAGTATGTAAAGATTCTTAGATTCTGGTTTTATCCTTGAAACCTGCCTTTCCATAGCCCAGCACATTGGCCAAGTCATCCTGTCCTACATGATCACCATTCACTGTTCATACTGATTCAGCTGCAGAGTCATCAACCACCATTTATGTGATCAGATGAAGTCTTTATGTTTACCCGTGCATAGTGTCACTGTTGGTGTATACAGAAACAGCATATTTGGAGCTCAGACATAGAAAGAACTTCCTAGGATGTCAGCTTCTTGCTCTCACAGGCAAGTACCATCTTCAAATTAGTTTGGAGATCCCCAATCATAGCTTACCTTTGACCTTGCCTCTCCTAACAGGAGCTTTCTTTTGAATTCCAGCTCAGATTTATTCATGACCAGTTTACAACATGCAAAAATGTCTATGACTTAGGCAGCTCTTTATGCTGCTCATCCTTCCCTGAGTCAAGTGATGAACTTAAAAAGGATGTTATAGAGCAACATTTTTTGCTTTAAATAAAACAAGATAATGTCCTTAAACATCAGGGGAGTGCCTCAGCATTTTTGCTTCCCAAAGCTCATCAGAAAAATTATATGCTCGACAGTTATTAAACCTGTTTTTTTAACTGGCAACTTCATAGGTTTAGCAAAAGATTCAAGAAATTAACTCATCTTTCCAAGTTAAGGCCTGCTTCTCTTTCCCTGAGCTGAGCAACTAACTAGATGACAAAGAACAAGAGGAAAGGCACAGTGAGACTTGGGAATGAGCAGATGTGCCATATGCCACATAAAGTAAGTCACTGATCCTTTTTATAAGGCAGAGTTACCTAGCTCCAGCATTAACATACTGAAGAGATTACAGACAAGCAGCCTAGCAGTTACACACTATTATTCAGGAAAATTGATGATTTTTAGACAGAAACACATTTGGAATGGGTAACTGCCATTGAGCCTTGACTAGCATATTGAAAGCTTACTAGGGTGCTCTTGAGAGTTTTGAGAGTTCTGCACAGTTAGGTTAAATGATGTCTAGAGTCCCAACAAGCTGGTTCCTAGTGATAGAAATGCTGCAAAGTGTTCCCTCTAGAATTAGTTGCAGAAGCTCCAGAATTTCTAGTCATTTTCCTTTCAGGCTACTGATAAATTGAAAATCTGAAAACTGTTTCCTTCTCGCAAGATTCCTGCCCAGAAATTCAAATGTCTTTGAGTGGATGGGAAGTTCACTTCTCAGTGACATTTCTGGTGACAAATTCAGGCAAGTAAGCAAAAGTTAACAACAAAGAGTGAGATTGATACATTTAGGAGATCGCTACAAGGACAAAAGTCCTGGCTGTGTACAGGACCGAATATAAATGCAATCATCAATTGCAAAGGACATGGCTTTTATCCAAAGTCTGTACCCCACCTAATTCCCAGATAAACACTCAAAGTGAATTAAATGCTTCATAAACTTCATAGTCTGTCTCAGAACAGGAAATTAATTTTGAAAGAAGCATGTCTTGGTGTCTGGTGGCAGATGTGGCAGAGGACTGTTTTGTTAGCACAGGAAATTTCTAGAGCTTTACTACTTTCCCTCTCTGCAGCTCATACCTTTCAGTTCAATATAATGACCAAATTTGCATCCAAACAGGTTTGAATATTCTTGAATTTTCCATTCCATCTTCAGAGTTACTGTAATCCACTGAGGGCTCATCTTGCACTATGACACATTTATTACCAGATGATAATTGAAAAATAGAAGAAATGGCTTGGAGAGTAAATGGAAGAGAGGCAGATAATTTTAGGATTCAATTTTCTCTGCATTTTTTACTGGTAGGCATAGCATAATACTGCAATAGAATCCAATCAGAAGTTCTCTTCTGTACTTGTCACATTTCAGTGAGCTAACAGTGGCATGTCAAAACAGCTACAAATCTGGAAGACTTGTTTTTGCTGGAATTAACAATAGGACAACCAAAACTATGAAGAAAAAAAAAAAAAAAAAATTGTTAACCGAGTAAAAGATTTCAATTATGCTTATTGCCACCTTAATTTGCTTTTCTTCCTACGAAGCACAATCTTCAATATCATATTATACACAATTAATTCAACTGCTATAATGAAATTAAATACATTTGTATAATTTGTATGTTGCCACAAAGCAACAGCATTAATATTGCCTATCATTTGGCAATGGATAATAAAGCCCAAATCTAGTTAAGGAAACTCAATAAAATCTTTAGATGGTAACACTGAACTATGGCAGCAAGATGTTGTTTGCCTGGGCCAGAGAGAACTTAGTGGAGCAGGGTACAAACAAATGGAAGCCCAAAAATATGTGTGCGGCCTTACCTTATAACTCTCCAAAGAGAACTTATAGGAAAATCCACTGGTTTATTTCTATCACAGTGAATTTAACAACAAATTTCATTTTGCTATCTTTCTAGTAAGTTTTGAAATTAATTTGCCTTAACTTTTCATGCTAGACTAGCGCAATCTGTGCTCGGAGTGAGATTTACAGCTTTGTAGAAAGGAGACTTTAAGTCAGCATATATCTGGCCAAGTCTGGGCTGCTTTGTGAGCTGAAGAGCACTCTGAATAAGTCACATATTATGTGAAGATTCTCTGTAAAACCCTTTGTACCACACTGCTGCCTGAAATCATCACTGCAGGATAGGACCCTAAGCCTGTCCTCATTCTTTGCTTTACTCTCAACATATCCTCACTCTGCTGTAGCACTGTACCTGTTGTGCCTCTACTAGGTAAAACATGGCAAGAGACTAGGCTTTTAGGACTTTTCCATACATCTGTTGTCCTTACAAATCACAGCAGAGGCACTGAAAAATCCTATCAGTTTTTGTTATAGGGTTTATGTATTTCCCTATACATATCCTCTACATACACAGAATCAAGGCACGAGAGCTTTGATCACGGGATCCTGCAGCCTGGAAACACAAAAATATTAGGATTTCATGAAAGAAAAATGTCGTCATCTAAAAATCCATGTCTTATCCCAGTATTCCCTAGGCTCATCTATTCTTCATTTTCTTTTCCTATAATTCTACCTATGATCTCTCTTGTAAACATTTATGAGCAGACATTTCAGAAGCTTCATATTTTCTTTAACAAACGGTTTATATCATCTTTGTGAAGAGTGCTACATAACGATGCAACATCATACATTAATATTTAAAGCTGAATGAAAAAAACATCTCAACGAGGATAATTTTTTTCTCAGTTTGCTAGCTGTCTTCAATTCATTTATGAAATGAATTACAACAAGGGAACCACAGAGATAAAGTTTCCTTGCATTTTTATGAATAGACAGCAAATTCACTTTTAGAAGGAATAGCTGCATAAATGTCACTTTTCTTCCTTCTGAAAGGGCACCTCTTCTCACAAATTGCAACTCTGAAGTTCATTAGATGATCAGATGTTCTGGAAAGATGATTTATAAGCCAGATCTCCCGAGCAAGAAGGAAAACCAGCACTATATTAGATATATTTCTGAACAAAATTCAGCCAAATCATCAAAGAGAGACATGGAATATTCTAGATCTGTTATTGCAAACAAACACCACGTTCAAAGGCAGCATGACACAAGAACACTAGAAGAAGCCATGAACAAAAAGGCAATTCAACAAATGGCATTAAATACAAACTGAGAATTAAAAGAGGTTTGGAATTGAGATCCTGTATCAGGCTATGGAAAGCTATATATCAGAGAGCCTCTGTTAGCATGTTGCTGCAATTGCCTTACCTGGATTCCCTTCTGGGGCCATAGGGACTATGCAAAGTAAAGGCTGATACTGTCCACCAGGAATTCTAGATTTCATAGCCAGCTGAGCCAAAATAATACCTTGCCCCATAGCCTTGTCTGTCCTTCAGCATTGCCCCTGCTGATTTGGCAGAAACTTGTAACATTTGAATGTGGTGAGATCCGTGTTTGCTTTTGTTCTGTGTCTGGAAGGAGAGGTATGCTCATTCTGTTGCCACTGCACCCAGTTTTCTTTTTTTTTTTTTTTCCCCACTGTGTCAGGACCTTTTCCAGGAAGGGTCTGATATGTCTTGCAGAGATGCTGAGAATGCTTGTGGTGATGGACATAAATTTTCAGAATGTAGACTTTCCAGAAATTACTTGTCCCCTTGTCACCCTTAACCCAATCCCCTCAACTATTTCTATTTTTTTCCCTCTGATTATTTTTAACAACAAATTTCCTCCTTATTTCCCTAGGTTTCAGCAGGACCACTAAACCACAATTTACAGTTTCTGCAAACCCAAGACACTTTCTTCCAGTCTCACTTAGCTGCTTTGGGATTTGCAACTTACTGCTTGCTGTTTTATTTTCTTAGAAAAAAGCAATGTATCCTTTAGATGATGGCCTACATAAAAGATTTTTTATAGACCAGGGGTCGGCATACAGCTTTTTAGGAGGTGTTAAAACTTGGGGCTGGAAATTGAAATACTTATAGTGTATACTTGATTTCTAAAAAAGGAAAAGACCATCAGGCCTCATTTTGAAATGAAAATCAGCTCAAATCAACATAGCAGAGTCTTGGAAGTTCAGACAGCTTTGTGGGAAAAAAAAATAAATAAAAAGAATAAAAACTGTCATAACTTTCTTATTTTTGAAGAACTGAGCAAAGATCCTGCATAGAAGTTGACAAGATCTGTATGGATTAGAGAGTATCAAAGTCTGTATATATACTTTTATACATTGCTTGTTATCTGTACAATAGCATATCCCAGAAGTCTCAGCTAGAGTTCTTGCCACTGTAGAAACCCATGGGAAAGTCCCTGTCCCTTTGAAGCTACGATCTGACTGGACAGAACAAATAAATTAGAGATATGAACACACAACATCAGAGGGATGAAACAGTTTCTACAATACCATACAGCATAACAATGGCATAATCAAGAACAAGAGTGAGATTACCTGAATGCCAGCTGGGTCAGTGCTCTGTTGGGTGGATAGTCCTATCCTCAGACTTTATCCAGACTCACTACTTCATATGCAGTTGTAATAAAGAAGGAGACTACAACTTCCATGGTCACTTCTCTACACTATAGCTGAAAAGAAAGGAGATAGTCTTATCTTAGCATCATTTTATTTGAGTTAAAATTTAGGAGGTCTAATATTAAGTGCCAAATGACAGCAATAAGATGTGACAAATGTATTTTGAGTCTAAGGTACAAGACTGTTCTATATGTCATCTGCATTACTACTGTGCATAAGGATGCAAATAGTTGCTGACACTAGGTAACACATGGCTGATACTTAGTAAAATCATGTCAAGGTAAATTTGATTAAGTGAGAACGACACAACTTGATTTATGGATTCCATTGACATGCTATTTCTTGCCTGGCAGAGGAAATATTATTTATTTCTTTCACAATCTGACTCCAATATTAAGTAGGCTCCATTATAATATTATTTTTATAACATTAGAGTCTAGAAGGTCCAGTTAGGTCTTCTCTGTGATATGCATAGTAAAATACCTCTGCCAAGAATTGTTTGTTTCTAAAATACTCAAGTGAGGCAAAGGGAGGTTAAAACAAATGGATTTTCATGTTTTACTGTCAAAGACAGACTGACATCTTCATGCATGATTTCTTCATCTGCTCAAATAACTCTGGAAGACTTTTTCATCATGACTGACATGCAAGGTTCAATCTGTATCTAGTCTTGCTCTCTTCATTTTCCCATCTTTTGTATCAGCACAGATTTATTTCTCTTGCAGCCCCATGATGTTTCCTCTACATAGCACAGTGCAAAAAGGCACTAAAGCATACCTTAGCCTAGGGTATGCTTTCTTATTAGCCAATAAACCTGCTCCCAGATTCCCTTCCATATACAATTTTTAACAAGACCAATCCAAGTAGTAGTGTATTTTGTGTTTAAAATTAAAATTATTGTAAATAAAAAATTAATATTGAAGAGGATTATTGAACACAGGTAGAGAAGAGTTTCATCTGAAAAGGCCTCTGGAGGTCTCTAACCCAACCTCTGCCTCAAAGCAGGGCCAACTAGGTCATGATGCTCAGGTCATTGTACAGTCAAGTTCTGAATACCTCTCTGAATCCTTGTTGTGACAGCTTGAGCTCATGACAGAGATCATGGGTTTGATCCATATCTGACTACCCTCATGATGATAACATTTTATCCTGTGTAATTGGAGTATTCTGTCCTGCAGCTTGTGTCTGCTGCTTCTTAACCAATGGAAGACAACAAAACTGAATTGGTAGCTTTCTAAGGACACCGTAGCACTTAGCATAACCTGGAAAGCACAGAGAAATAGAACTAAAGAACATTGTGCAGCTTTCCAGACACTCAGCCTCGAGCCTGTATTATTGCACAGGGTTGTCTTAACCCATGTGCAAGGCCAGGTACTTGGCCTGCTTAAAATTCATACTGTTGGTCTTAGCCCATTGATCTGGCCTGTCCAGATCCTTCTGTAGAGCCTGGTAAGACGGTGCAGTCTTGAAGTAGGTTAGTTTATGTCAGAATGTTAAAATAATGCCTGACCTCTTGAGAAGAGTGCTCTAACTTAAATGGAAGTTGACAGTAGAGAATGAGCTAGAACTTTCAGATGGTCTTTCCCTCCAGACTATGTTCAAAAGAGTGACATGCTAAAGAGGAGTAACTATAGCACACTTTAGCAATTCCCTCTGCTTGCTTTTAAAATGTGCAGAAGGACTCAGGTAATAATCATTAGCAAGAACCAAAAGGAAAAAACTGTTGCCTTTGCTTTGTGTTCCCATGACACCCTGTGAGTGAAACACACTGAGCAAAGAGGAAGAGCAAATCTGTCCCATCACATTCACTGTAGATCTTCAACCTTTTAAAAATAATAGATTTGGCAGAAAAAGCTGGACACTGCTGGTGTGCTAGCTATCAATATAATCTTAATAGATATAACTGAAAAGGCAGCTGAGCCCATCCCCGCTACCTCAGAAAACCATGCAACACACCAGCAACAAAAAGCTAGTGTAAAAAGTAAGCGTCTTTTTGGTGATAAATACTGGAAAGAAGAGGTTTAGTGGCAGATTACTTCTGTTGTAAAGATACTCCTTTAAATTTACATCACTGCAATCAGAAAAAAACAGTAATTAAAAGCTCTGTAAATGACTGTTTCCATTTCTAATGCAACAGCAATTTTAAAACAATATATCAATATGGAGCAACCAAGAAATTCGCTGTTTGCAAAACTATGGAGAAGAGATTTTATTCTATGATACACGTGTGTTTCTCAGCATGATTTTTGTTTTAATGATGCCTCATAGCAAAATAGTCCACTCTACTTACTGATCATGTTAAGCTGTTGCCATGGAAATATGAAGACCCTACTACACTCAGACATTAACTCTTAAAGCACAGCTTTATACTTCTTTAATATGAATTTTTGTTTAAAAGGAGAGCTCTTGGCAAAGCAGAATTCAGTTACTTTTTCAGATGTCTAACACAATAGCTTCATAAGGAAGAGGATGATTAGAGCTTGTTTCTGGGGTTTTGCAAAGACCAGAGCAGGCAGCCACATGGAAATATCACAGGCACACATCATTTCCCTATGAATGGATAATTATGAGAAATTTGACAAACAGCTCCATAGACAATGTAAGTAGTACTTAATTAGTCAAATTCATTAAGAAAGAAGGGAAATTAAGAGATCACTAAATACTGCTACAGCTTTTCCTAGCACCAAAATCTTAGGGGCAAACGAAATGAACACATTTGCTCCTTTCTGCTCCACTTCTGTAGTCTCTTTTGGAAAAAAGGTTAAAGATGCTAGGAAATAGCCATGTTAAAAATATCTCTTTAGATAAAGGGAAAACAAAGTACAAAAGGATTATGGGCATCAAGGCATTGATGCAAAAAGCAGTGAATTTGATAAATGGATATGGATCACCTACAAATGGCTGCCTTTGGGTTAGGGAAGTGAAAGACAACCAGGCTGTGATTCTAGGCACATTATCTTCTGCCATACCACTGGCTACAGGGTTTTGTATCTCTGGTCCAGCTGGCAGCTGCAATCAAGATGCATATTTGGTCTTGAGTTGGCATGGCAAAGGATTCTGTATGGCATCTAAAGAAATGCCACAATTTCAGTGACCAAGACACATAGTCATTTTATCTTTCACTGTAGCTCCTGCTTATATCCAGAGAAGTATTTCTGAAGAAATAATTCTCATACATGTAAAGGCAACTAAAATAAGTTGCGAGGAAGTTCATACCAGATATGCAGTTACAGTCAGATGAAGAATCAGGTGATTTTCAAACACAGTCTTACAGAGATAGAGCAAGTGTATTCAGTTCTTGGTAAGACATTCTGATCTGTATAGGTAATATTATTATGGGCAATGCTTCAGCAGACAGATGTTTGCTTTCTAAGTACTGACAACCTAAGAAAAATTGCCTTGTTTTCCTGCTACTTTTAATCATTTTTAGCACTTTTGTTTGCCTGTGGTTCTTTCTTGCCTTACAAAATGTAAACACATTCTCATATTATTTCATTTAAACCTGCACTAACCAAATACCCAGATAATTCTGAAAATAAGCATCAGCTGTGTGATTTATAAGTGAATTACATAGTTACTGTATGTAGCAGGTATTAAATCAACATGGTAGGTCTCCTGATGCTCAGATAATTTGTTTTACAATCTTTATCTTCCTAAAGCTAAAGAAGTTGATTTAGTTGGCTCTAAAAGCTTAAATGAAATACAGCCTAGGCAAGTAGTTTCTAATAACACACATCAACACTTTATATATGCTAAGAAGCCTAAATCTTACCTCTACATTTTTTTCCCTGTAATAAATGCATTGAATTTTACTTCATCAGTGACAGAAGGCAGGCTAGACCTCTTCCTTCCTGCAAGAAGCTCTAGTACGTGTGACTTGGTGCTGGCTATCTTTAAAAACCAGCAGTACATAGCGGGGTTGACAAGTGTACTCTGCCTTCACTATGATTGATGTCATCAATAGTCTAAACACAGCACTGGGGGCCAGGAATTCTCTTGTGAACTGTAAACCTGGATTTGTCACTAATTCTCTTTGAGGCCAGGGGCAAGTGCTGTGTATGCCTTTACAGCCCCCTGAGTAAGATAAGGGTCTATTACCTCGCTAAAGTACGTAGATGTTTTGATGACTAAATAATTGTCTCAATAAATGTCAAGTATCCTTATAATATATTGCTACTTAGTGCATATCAGTTGAAGGTGACAAGCTGTAAAGTCACTCCCTGAAGTCTAAATATGTCAGTGCTGGTCCCATGCAAAGCCAGTTCAAAACCTGGTGACTGCTTTTTATTATTTTTATTAGATATTTATATTACCTGGTTTATTCCTTTACTACTACTTTCAGATGTATTCTCTTTCCCCTTTCCAAGAAAGAAGGCAGCTATTGCTTCCTTTAAAGCTGAGTGACAAACTCAGAAAGGCTGAATTACCTGTGTGAGGCCATTATGAAACCTGCCAAATCAAGGGCAGAAACTCAAGTAATAAAAATAAATTTTAAAAAAATTAGCCCAATTTATCAACTAGTTGTTAAATGTCATTCTGCTCTGGTGTTGTCATCTCTTGAGATCCACCACCAAATTATTTGATAAACATAGGAAGGCTACCAGAGGACAGATGAGAGATGGGAGTTTTAACAACCATATTTACATACAACTGATACCCATTGGAGCTAAATATCAGAGCAATATTAAAAAAAAAAATAAAGATGCAGTTCAGTTTCTCAGCTATTTTACCATACTGTCAAGATGCTTTTAAAATGTGCCTCTGACAAACTTTGTTTTCTGCACTGTGAGCCTTTAAGATCAATTAAAAAAAATCTAAATCACCCAACTGATCACTAAATAGGAACTTAAATTTCTCTGAAAATCTCATCCCACACGATTAGATTTTATTTTAGCATTCAGCCCAAGGATGCTCAGCCCAGCTCTGCGGTGAATGACCGGGTGTTTGGCTACACTTCTGCAATCATTACTTGACCCAGGAGAGCTCTTTCTCTTCCCTCTCACTGGGACAAATGCCAAAAGTCAAGATGTAGCTGAGCAAAGACACACACTCTATCAGCTGCCACCTTTTTCAAAGGCACAGATGCAGCCAGTCATCACATCGATCAGCTACATCAGACACATGCAGCTCCAACCGTGGGAGGTTAGCCATAGCTCTCCACCTGGACTCTAGAAGGGGCCAGAAGAAGCAGCAAGATACAATGACCAAGCAATTCTAAGAAGATGAAATGACACTAAGGATAATTCCTCAGCGAAACCCGTATCATTTTTATTCAAATGTCCTATCAAAGTGGAAATTAACTGCGTAAGAAAAAGCAAAATTCAGGACCTAAAGTAAAAACTATGATCATGTAGTGTCCTTAAAATATCATCAAAGCAATAGGATGACAAAGGATACTCATAGTATTTGATTACATCTGGGGGAAGTAATGCAAAACCAAGGGTTTCTCAAGCTCCTCTATAATCTTACAAGAAGGGTTATTCATGGCAGAGGGTCCTCTAACATTTTAGAAGTTGTTGAAAATGCAGCTTACATGAACAAGAAGATAACATAAATCCTTTTAAATATCTTTAATTAACCAAAAAAATAACCTACCCCAAAATCTCATTTTGAAAATAAACCCTGCAGCAACTTTAGCATACAAATCAATTACTCCACATATTCCTTAAGATTTAGTCTAGATGCCAAGTGAAAATCAATGTGATTATTTGACTTTATTACAGGACAGCACCAGCTTTATGAAAGTGCATAATCAAATGTGTTCTGCTAAAGTTTTGACGTTACCTGTACTTTCAGACCCAAAATAGACAAACCCAATATATTTGAATAGGATTCCATTACTAAAGACAGAAATAAAAAAAATCCCTTAAAAATTGATGCAAGTAAGTGAAATCAAAGACACAGAGTGTCACATAATCCTAGAATAATGAAGGGACATCAGGTAAAAGCAAATGAAAGTTCACTGCATCATTTCCTACCTGCATGACTGAAACATGAAGAAGCTGTAGATGGGAAAGTGTGAGGAATACCAGAATGAATAAATGGTACCCATTCAAATTATACCTCTTCATGTACAACTATCACTCAACTGTGAGTGATAGCTGAAGTGTGGAAAGTCTCTTTGGGTCGAATTATTTTTCAGAAGCAGAAAATACAGCTATCATGACATATCAAAGAATCACAGAATGTTAGGGGCTGTAATGGACCTCCATAGATCATTGAGTCCAACTGCCCTGCCAAAGCAGGATCACCTAGCTCAGGTCACACAGGAACACATCCAGGTGAGTATTGAAAGTCTCCAGAGAAGGAGACTCCACAACCTCTCTGGGCACCCTGCTCCAGTGCTCCATCATGCTCCTCGTAAAGGGTCTCCTCATGTTGAGGTGGAACTTCCTTACAGCTTGTACCAATTGTTCCTTGTCCTATCACTGGGCACCACCCAAACTAGCCTGGCACCTTCATCTTGACACTTCCACCACTCAGATATTTGTATATATTCATCAGATTCCTTCTCAGCCTTCTCCTCTCCAGACTAAACAGCCCCAGGTCTCTCAATCTTTCTTCATGGGAGGGATATTCAAGTCCCACAATCATTCTCATGGCTCCTTGCTGGATCACCTCCAGCAGATCCCTGTCTCTCTTGAACTGCAGAGCCCAAAATTGAATGCAGTATATATGGATGAGGAATACATAATCTTTGGATCTAGGGGTGGTTTCATAAAGAAAAAATAAAATTTAAAATTGGCATATTTAGTATAAATACAAGTCTTGAGTTGGAGGCCTGAAGAGGCATTTAGGATACTTAATTTTAGGGAGAAATGGTTAGAATATATTTCCAAATAATATGGAAATAGGATATTTTGTGGAAAGGATAATTAAGCATGTTAGCAGTAAGATAAGGTGGCTAGAAAAGCAGAAGGGTGCATTTATCTGCAGGATTTTCCACCACGGAGAAATATATTCAAAATGTAATGCAAGTGAATGATGCAGACACGGCTTTATCCTCACCTGCACTTATCAGCTGCCAGCATTTCAAACTGCTCTGCTCTTACTGGAGTGAAACTTCCCCTGTTCTTATGCTGACTGAAGCTTATCTACAACTGGGAGACACAATGGGTGTACTTGAAAGATGCACATCCTCCTTTAACGTTTCTTAATTCTGTTGGATTTAAGTCAAACCCTTAGGGGATCTTAAACTCCTGGGGTGAGCAACTGTTTTTAACAGGCTCATCAAGGATAAAATGCTCCCCTTTAGCATCAGCAGCCTGATATATGAACTGCACAAGAAGTTGATATTGTTGCAGTGTGTTTACGCAAAAAGCCCGAATTTCCACACAACATTTAGGGAGAATTGACCATGGGCAGCTAGCTCCTGAATGTGGGCTGAATGTGCTCTCCTCATTAACAGAACTTAGTGCAATCTGTAGGCTACCAAAACCTCAGTCAAAAGCTAAGGGAAATTAGCTCAATAAGTGCATGAGCAGCCTTATTTTCAGCAGGAGACCCACTCCAAAGCCCTCTTCCATTAAACATCTTTCTGGATCAGAAGAGCAAGGAGGAGGTTAAGAACCAAGTCCCCGTTGCCTGACCTGTACTTTACCGAGATTCTGCTTTTTGAGTTTTTCATGCTGTGATTAGAGAAGCATCCTGAGATGGCAATGCTTCTGCTTAAAAATCTGGGCATTTTTTGTGATGTCCACGCTACATCCTGCAGGCAGGTCCACAGGGGATATAAGCTGCAGAAGCACTCATCATATTGCAAAGAGACAAGTCCCAATGTGGATAACCCCAGGAAAGGCATCAGATACTGTCTGTCATCTGTACTTGGAAGCAGAGAAAGCAGTTTGAATATGCAGCTTGGGCTGAGGACTTCTTAGCCAGTTTACACAGAGCTTTCAAGTGCAGCAACATTCAGCTCAGCTCTCTCAGCACTGCCTTATGCCTTTGGAATCTGGGAAAAGCAAACACAGGTGATGTACCTCTCTGGCACTGACCACCAGGCTGCCAGTTTAAGTGCACCTGAGGTAAATTTCCGGGAGCTGATACCGTATTACAGCAAGTGATACCCTCTGCTCTGCAGTTGCTTCATAGTGAGTTAAAAACTCTACTAGCTGTTTGCAAAGCACTTCAACACACTAGATAAAAGAACTTCCCTAATTGCAAATCAGGATTACTTAAAGATATGAAACATGACAGATTTTACTGGCTGCTGTTTTAATTCAGGCACACAGCCTTTTCTTTGCAGCACACCAGCTAGAGCTGTGTACTACTGGATCTGAGTGCAGTAGCTCAGCATAGGAAAACAGCAAAATTCCTCAAACAACAGAAGTCTAAGTAATTGTCTGTTTTGGATAGCAAACTAATAATGGGTATAATGGCCCACCCTACTCTCTCCTTTTAACTTGGGCAAGAACTGTATCTGCAGAATTAACTGCAAATTCATGTATTTGCCTTTTTGCCCTGTTAATCTGATTGATGTAATGCATCCTTCTCTTTCCCTCTGTTACTGAAAAATATTGCAAGCATACTTCAAGGCTAATGCACTCCCAGTCAATCAGAGCAGATTTCTGCACATAACCTTCCTGACAATACCCTGTTTGTAGTCTCTGCAAACTCGTAATGTTAGAAATGTAGGCATAGGCAATTAAAATTTAATTATTCACTCAGCCTATTAGGATGAAATTCAGTTTCGTGCAGAGGATGTGCACAAGAATGCCTGTGCCATTTGAGTACCATGGAATGTAGAAGTGGATTTGACCAGACAAAACTAACATATCCAGAGGTTTTTTGCACTATAGAAGCCACAATCATTTTTTCCACATCTCTGATGGCTAAGGAGTATGCCATACTATTGGTCCAGTGCAGAGAACAGAGCACGGATGATGACAAGGTCTATGGCTGAAGTCCCCTCGTAAGCCTAATGGTCAAAAGCTCGTGCTAATGATAAAAATATCTGATGCTGCAAATTCCTTCTTCCTGCCCCCAAACATATTCTACTCTCTTCCACAGACTCTTAAAAGCAACTTTCATAACCTTTTCCTCAAGCCCACATGCCAGTCAGATTTGATTTTGCAGCATTAATGGAAATATCCTGATTTCGACAACAATAGTAAAAAGCCTCTGAGGTATTGGTAAAGACAGGCATGTTTCTTCTCTTGAGGTTTCCACCAATCTCTAGCTGGTCCTTTGAGACCTCCTCTTTCCTTGTGTTTGATTTTTAATAACTTACTCCATTACAGCTTTCAGCTTCAGGATGGTGCTGCAGAGGGGACTGATGGCCTGCTAAGAACAGTAAGATTTCCCAAGTGGTGACGCTGCCTAGAATGACTAACGGATAATAAAACAGTGGATTAAGCACCATTTGTATGACTTCAGCCCAATGGCCATTTTATTTCATGAGTCTTAAACTACTGCAGCTCTGTGAAAGTCAGTGGAATTACACTGGCATCAAAGTGGTGCAATGGAGTGGAGAATTGGGCCCTTAGAGTTAAATTCAATATGGAAGAACTAAGTGAAGCTTTGTTAAGAGATGGAGAGTGACTATGACAACTCCTAACACTCTTGTAAGACTATCTGAACATCAACATTCATTATTCCTCAGACTTTGTCATCTCCCCTCAGATATGTTTGCCATGATATTCCCTAAAGCTATTGACCAAATGTTCCAGTATTAGAATCTATAGAAAGACTGTGGCAAGAATAGAGGAAGTCTCTGTGCAATCAGCTAAATCAGCTGCCACAGCTTCTTGGGTGGAGCAAGCAGATGGTTCTAACATGATGCACAGAGGTTTAATCTCAGGATTTTATGAATCTACACTTGTCCACACAAATCTGGTGGGTTTCACACTTCAGTGGCAAAGCACTTTTGTTAGCACAAAGCTGACTATGTATCAATAAAACATACAAGATGTGTTTTAATTAGAAATGATCAGCACTAACTCTCAGTAATCTCAAACTGTAACTTCACGGAATGGAATGACTGCAGTGTAAGGGCAATGAGAAAGGCAGTAAAAATGACATTGTAGATTTCAAATGACATGTGGTGCAGGTAATATCTTGGATTATTATAGACGAAAAAATGTTTAAAAACCAAATATATGTCATCATTGACCTTTTCTTCTTTGAATTGACTTTGTTTTGATTCTGTTTTGTGTAAGTGTTTCATATGCCGTTGGTCTTTTTCATGCAGTATTCTGTAGATTTTTGTTTCATTATGGAGTATTCATGTGTGGCTGTGTACAATAACAGTTATTTTGTGGCAAAGCCAGCATTAAAGCACAGAACTAGGAATTGGGTTAGTCCTGTCCCCAGCAATTCTACAATAATTCTTGGAGATTCATAAAAGAGCAGTCATGTAATTTTCTGAAGTCTAAGCAAGACATAACAGAAATAATTTCTAGTCTTGATCTTGTTTGACCACATCAGAGTGACTTTGGAGTTAACATGTTAGAAAGGAGGGATGTTGTATGTTCACCATTAAAATATACACATACAGTATCCTTTTGTGGGGTGCCTGGTATCTGGTTACCCTGTCCTTACCTTTGGGAAGTTGTGAAAATTATTTTAAAACATATCTGAAAAATGCCCGCTAAATCTTGTTCACTGCCTTGGAGATTTGAATCATTCAACAGCCTGCGTTGTGTACTCCTGAAAATTAGAAGTCTCAGGTTTAGCATTCGAAAATAACAGTCCTCAGCCTGAAAACATACATGTTGGCCTCATGGATTCATTAGATCTCCAAACCGTGGATATGAAAATTGCATTAAGTTTTCATACATAAATCTTCAGAACATGCTAGGACACCTCTAGTTGTAAGCAATAAACTTATACAACGTAATCTTAGTGGCACAGCAGGGTGTCTTGCAGCCTCCTTCTGCTAATATCACTCCTTTCTTTAAAAAAATAAACAGAAAACAAATATGAAAGTGTTGAATAAACATTAAAACAAAGATTAATTTTAGGATTCTCTGACTTTCTGTCAAAACCATATTCATATGTATTCAAATATCATCTGATAAATAACTTAACTGGAAATTAACAACAACAGAAAACAAAAGGAATGGGGAAAATAAAGATACCTGGAAAGATTTCAGCAAAGATCTAACTCTTGGAGGGTTTCCAAGCAGCAGCCTTGATTTTGATTAATATTATAATGCAGCCTGCTAAAACAGCACCTCATAAATATCCATGAAGCGGTTTATTAGAGATGGTTGTAAATACTTAAAATCTTGTCTTGCAACCCATCAGATTTCAGGAAAAAAAGGCAGCTGAAAACATCAAAAGGTGAAAGTAAGAAGAATTCTTAGAAGATGTTTTCTTACTTCTAAATATTGCAATATATTGGTCTGAAAAACATTATCATGGAGAGTGAAAATACTGTTGAAGAATGTGTGGGTTACTCCACTAGCAAAACTAGCAGAGATTTTGACAGAGAGACTGCAGGGCGGGGGGCTGGGGAGGGGTGGGGGGAGTGGAATGAGATGGAAAGGGTCCAGAGAAGGGCCACAAAAATAAGCAGATGTCTGGAGCACCTCTCTTACAAAGAGAGGCTGAGAGAGTTGGGGTTCTTCAGCCTGGAGAAGAGAAGGCTGGGGAGACCTTATAGCAGCCTTCCAGTACCTGAAGAGGGTCTAGAAGAATGCTGGGGAAGGACTGTTTGGGAAAGGACTGTTTGGAGGAGCTTGTAGCACTTGTTTCCTGTGCATCCTGATCTTTATAAATCTGCTCTAGCAGGGCAGTTGGACTAGATGATCCCCAGAGGTACCTTCTAATTCCTACACTTCCGTGATTTATGTGTTCACAGGCAAAGCCATCTGCTGGTTTTCTACATTTTCCTTCCCTTACAATGGTTTTTATTGCGTGAAGTCTGTAGGAGAGAAAACTGAAATCAGGCATTTGCCAAGTGATGATGAACAACGGGAAGTAAAATGACATTATACACTGTGGCACTAATGTGGTGCCACAGCTCTAAGACACTGGCCTCTAATGGTAGAAGAGACCACTGGGCCTGCTTGATAATCTGTCTTCCCTGGGAAGGCTCACAGTGGGGACTCTCATGATAGAGCTATCTTCCAGGAAATGAGTCCACAGACTGAATCATGTCTTGATGGAATTGTTATAAATGGGAAATGGTACAAGCCATGACTGACCACAAGCTACCTATAGGTAAGGCCAAGCTGTGACTTCTATTCAAGGTCAACTCAGTTGCTCCCCATGCATGGGTTGAAGCCACAGTGCAGATTCAGTAGAGAGTGTCAGCCCAACAGTTTACTTTCAATTCCTACTCCTTTTGCTGTGATAAGAATTCCACATGCAACCAGCCCAGTGCTGCAAGTCCTCTGTTTTCCTGACTACATGTGGCAGATACAGGCCCCCAGACAGTGCATGGCTCTCCCTGCCTACAGCCCTGAGATATGGAAACATGATGTGACACCATGGGGCGTGTTCATCCTGCTGAATAGAAACTGGGGCTGCATATGCCCCTGGGAAGGAGTGAAATAAAAGAATACTAAAGGAAAATAATGGTGTGCTTACTCTGCCTTCCTTCTCACTTTCTAGCTTAGCAAGTCCCTATGAAACCATTTGTCATATGTTACCCAGCTCTCGGTGTTGCCAAGGTAGAGCTGTTGTCATGCAGTAAAGATTACACAAAGAAAGATACTTTCTCCTCACACAAAGTTTTGACTTGGAAACAATGCCAATTTTGATCATTGTGTTGCAGCTCAGAAGCCAGATGCTATCATTCTTCACTGTCAAACACACTCTTTCTGTGCTGTATTGCACAACACACTTCCATCTCCCTTCCACTCTGGGAACCTGTAACACTTTGGAAGACATTTTTCTGCTTGGTTGTCATTTGCAATATGTTAGTTTTCAACATTTAGCTTTAAAGGCAAAATGTACAAGCTTATAAGATGTTCTTCTGCAAAATGAGAATTTTAGTGCCAGCTAGAAGGCAGGTCAGTCACAGAAAGCAAACAGCTGGATATAAATAACAGATAACAGGAAGAATAAACAAAGATGCAAGGGTAAATAATGGAAAAGAGAATAGCATCCTATTACCATTCTCATTGCTGGGTTAACACAGGAATCAGTGATGCACCTGGAAGTGACTTTATGCTCACTCAAGGCTTAGGCATAGCCTTTGTGTGGAAGGACTAATGAGTCATGCTACAGTTGGTTGGAACTTACTTTTGTGTCTCAACTTCCTGCATACGTTACATCCAATTATAAGCTTTATCTTTGACTTCTAGGGCCCTTAGTCTTCAGGCCCATAGGTACATACCCAGCTTCTTGGAAAGCCAGGTCTCCTCATGTCTAGTTGCAGGGTATCACCTTAGCAATGCCATCCCTCATAGGCATTATTTACTTGCTTTCAGATATCATGGGTGCAAATATATTAATGGACTATTTATGGCATGATTCCCCACATGAGAATAATAAATACCTCTGTAATTAATTAGTTAATTACACCATTTTCCATAAATGGCATAGTAACCTTTTAAGACTGTTGAAATATGTTTAGCTTCCCTCCTCATTCTTTTTTTTTTTTTTTTACACTACATTTTTTTTTCATTCAGATAGAAATGTAAGTATTTGTCCAACTTGTCAAATTTCAGGCTACTCCATTTTCAGGTGAAGTTCTCCTTTATTACTAATAAAAATCCCTCAGGGAGATGAGCAGTAGCAGAACACACTAGCTAAAGAGAAATCATGAACTACAAAAATACACTTGCTCAGTGCAGATGTGGAAGGGAATCTTATGCTGTTTTCCTGCTTCCATACAATCTCTTACCCTACATTTTCGCCCCAAGTGTAATCATTCATTTTCAGCAGTTCAGCTCTTTTGATTGAGGTATGTTTTCCTCCTCCTCACTGAATATTCCTCATATGAGCTGTTAACACTTATTCTCCCCTAAAAAGGGAAAACAGGGCAGAGGTAATTTCTTATCTGGTTATCTGACACACTTCTAACTGAATATTTAATATAGAAATGCAACATGAACTATCATTTATTCCAGAAGGAAACCCCTAGAGGGTAAATTCTATGCAACCACAGTAATCCTTATCTGAAATGAAAAGACCAAAACTAGGGAACTGATTCTGCAAACTCATTATCATGGGCCAAATCCTACACGTGCTACCAAGCCCTAGCAAATGCCATTTCACTGAACTTACAAGATTAAATTTTCAGTGTTGCCAGGCAAGACGTAAACTGTATTTTGGCAATCTCAGAAGCTCTGTTATACTGAGCATTTCCTTGCTGAATTATTTTGAAGATATTGGAGTTGTAAATAGCCAGCATTGGTAAAACTCGGGCCAAATATTCAGCTTTCAAACAATAACATTGCTAACTGAATGCACTTAACATTGGTAACTTGAAGCACTAAAGCTTGACAGTTCTGTCCTGGGAAACCGAAGCCCATTACAGCTTCTCCTTAAGGGCCAGAAATTCAGAATTTAAGGCAGCAAGCTGGGAAATGGCTTCTAAAGCTACAAGTCCCCTTGGGGCAGTGTTCTGGTACCAGCTACTTCCTGCTAAACTCTGATTGCAAATTCCAGCCCTTTCATTCGTAGAACTGCAGTATAATTACACAGACAAAGAGAGCCAGTTTTTGCAGTAGCCCCTATGAGTAAGAAATACATTGCTTTAAAGAGAGTGAACACTATGTTAAGATAATTGATGCAATATAAAATAGGGATGAACAGCCTTAAGATGCACATCACATAAGTATGTTTCAGTCTTAGAAGCTACAGTTTAGATTTTGGTTCATGTCTTGACAGGCATTCATTCTTGCCTCTATACCAGGAAACCCAGAATAACGTGGAGATGGTTTTCTTAGCTCTGTCTTTTAAGATAGGGACTGGAAAGATAAGGAGGTCTCATTCCAATTGTGCACAGCCAAATTTACCTCCCAATAGAAAACAACACAGGTAGGAAGCTCAAACATTCTCACGAAGCCTCATTCGGGTACACAAATCCTAAGAGCGAGTGGAAACCCTTGCCTTTGGCTGGATTGCTTTGCAACTTGCACACCACAATGGATTTAGGAGCCGATTTCCATCACAGCAGACCATTACTCAGTTGTTATATTAAGAAATATCTAAATATGTCTTCCATAATCTTATCATTCTATTAACGAGGCATATTTGTGGATGGTGACAGCTTTATGAAGGAGAATTGCTAGTGGCTTTTAGCTAGATAAGCCTTTGATAATCATGCCCACAGGAAGTCTAAGTATCCAGTACTTATACAACAACTTTCTACTTTGCAGTGATTACAAAGTTTCTGTGTTTTAATTTCACCTAAACAACAAATGTTTGGCTTTTAAATCCCTTCAAGAGTAGATGTTTGCAAGTAGACAAACTTGTTTAAAATAAAATCCCATACGAGAGATTATGTCAGAAATTTGTGCCAAGTATACGAAGACTGTGAACCTGTAAGGTTTATTACATAAATGAGAAGTCCTAATATTGTGCAGGATCATTTTAATCTCTCTGTGCAGCAATATAGCCTGGCCTTCATAGCATATGACTCCATCTGTTCTGACAGTTTTTCCCTACTTATAAAAACCAACATCCTTTCCCTTACTTTATCAAGGCGAACTAAAACTGCTCACTGTGCCTTGGAGAACAGAGAAGGGCATGTAGGACAGTTTACTTGAAACAGGATTAAAACCCTTTAATCAGGTTTAAATTGATCCCAAGCTGCTTAGGCCTATTAGATCTATGACGAGAGTACCTTCAGCAGAGAATCAGTTAAGGAACATGGTTAAATTATCAGCACAGTTGCTGTATGTCCTGGGGATAAGGCAAGAACTTCTGTTTTACACATGGGCACCCATTATTTGTTTTAAAGAACAAAATTAAAACTGGCATAATAGTTGCAAAAATGTCTTATTTTTCAAAGAAACAATATTCAAGGGAAGAGTTTTGTAAATGACAGCTTGGTTCTCAGGATATAAGGGAAGATTTAAAAAATGCATCTTTACTGGAGAACAGCAATGTCTCAGCAACACATGGTATAGGAAGAGTTAAGTCATGATTTTAGAGCATTGTAATCTAACAGACTGTTAAACAGTGAGAGAGAATTAAGTGACCTGAAAATGGCATAACTAATTGCAGAGCCTTGAAAAAATAACGGCAACGTGGAGGTTCATGAAAAGTGTATGAACTGTATCACATATTCATGCCCTATTACTGTGAATTCTGAAGTGTCTTACTGTTCGAGATAATAGACCTTGATTCAATTCAGTCTGATGTAGGATGAATTTCATGTGCTAATTAGTAAAGCATTTCTTAATGATTAAGAAAAAGTAGATAACATCTGATTGAAAACCTAACTGTCAGAGATAAAACAACGATACAACTCGAGGTGGAAGGAACGCCAGTCAGAATGAATTCAGGTGTCTTAATTATGATAATTAATGATTGTATTCCCTATATAAATGAACTCAACCAACATGAAAAGCATATTGTAATTAAAGTGCTTTTGAAAAGCAACATTTAAACAAATGCCATTGGTAATATTAATTACCTTTCTCATTTTCCATTTCACATTTGATTGCATTGGTTCACTAAGGAGCTAATATGCAAAGACTGAGCTCCTGCAGTTCCTCCTGAAATGAGAGCTTAGCATCGCACAGAAAGATGCAGAGCCTGCGTCTTTATCACTGCATATAATCAATGATTTTTCTCACATCAGATGAAAATATCCTCTCCCATTAGCAAATTGCTGCATCGGGTCTTCCATCTCCAGTACGCCGTATTAATGGATTTCCTTCTGGTCAAAAGCCAAACTACAAATGGGTGTGTGGCATTGGAGAGACCAGGAGAAACAACATCTGAAAGGAAATGCTTTTTGGGAACAAACCCATTCAGGAAATGGATTTTGTTTCCTAAAAGAGGTGAAAGTTGTTGTTTTGGGGTGGGTTTTTTTTTCTTTTTTAGCTATTTACTCACACTGAAAAGCAAGAGTTTGTTAGTGGTTTGGTTTGGCTTAGTTTTATTTGACTGGGGTTTTTTCTGAAGAACAACACTTTTCCAGAGAAAGCATGCTTTTTTTAGAATAATGAAAAAAGTCTATAAAAAAAATAAAATAACATAATAACAAAAGAAAAATAATCAGTCATTTATGTTTCAGGTGACCCCTGCTTACTTGCAGTCAGCTCCTTGAAAACAGCTACTTGTGTACAAGGTTCTTGCTGCTCTAAAACACATGCTGTATTTAGACACTCCTATTTTATGCTTATGCTTATGCTTATGCTTTGACCCTGTCAAATCTGCAGGTGATAACATATATGCATATATCAAAGTTCTTTTTTAAGGTAGGTAAGAGATACATCAACATTATCTTGTCATGTGCATTTGCTATGCTGCAAAAAATGCTTAGTGACAGGACTTCTCAAAGTAGTGTAAAGTCAGCGTATTAAGGGTAATTTAGTCTGATAATAATATGGTGAGTACAGAACAGCTCCCCTGGAAGCCAATCCTGTACTGATTACAATTCTACATGGGAGATAAAACATAAGTTAGCAAAAGTTTCACAGCTGCAGACCAAAGTGACAAAATAGAAGAACAAAGGAATCAGTGATAATGGGTAAAATTTTGGCCTCAGTGAGGTCAAGAGCAAACTCCCACTGATTTTAATGATGCTTGATATTTCTAATTCGTCACCTCTGAAGTGACAAATACACAAACATCAGGCAGTACAGACAAGTGGCCTACTAAACCACACCTCCACAAATGTGTTTCTTTTGCTGTGCATGTAGTCAGCCACCTGAGAAATTTGCCAGCAGGCTTTGAACTTATACTTTGAAGTGATTTGAATCTAGTAAAGTGTAGCTTGCTCATTTCATGTTTTTGAGCTTCTTTAAAAAGTTGTCTGTAGTTATTCTTCCAGTCAGAATAACCATTTTAAGTAATGGGAAAATGAATTATCTAGGAAAAACTGGAAATGTCATTGTTGTGGATAAATAGAATCATAGAATCAGTCAGGGTTGGAAGGGACCACAAGGATCATCTAGTTCCAACCCCCCTGCCATGGGTAGGGACACCCTACCCTAGATTAGGCTGGACAGAGCCTCAGCCACCCTGGCTGCAAACACCTCCAGGGATGGGGCCTCAACCACCTCCCTGGGCAACCCTTTCCAGGCTCTCACAACTCTCATGGTGAAGAACTTCCTCCTCACGTCCAGGCTGAATCTCCCCAATTCCAGCTTTGTTCCATTCCCTCTAGTCCTGTCACTACCTGATAATCTAAAAAGTCACTCCCCAGCTTTTTTTAGGCCCCCTTCGGATACTGGAAGGTCACTACAAGGTCACCTGGAAGCCTCCTCTTCTCCAAACTGCACAGCCCCAACTCTTTCCGTCTCTCCTCATAGAAGAGGTGCTCCAGCCCTCTGCTCATCCTCATGGCCTTCTCTGGATAATTCTATAGCATCCGCTGGATACTATATCTTCCTTCTGCTTCTCTCTACTGCTCTTCACCATTCTCTTCTATATTCATTTGCATCACCACTACTACCTACAGTACTGTTTCTAACTCACTCCCCACTATTTTTCAGCCATAATGTATCAAAATTCAATTCCCGTAAAAGCAAGGCTAGCATTCCTCTCAACTTCCACGTGGCTTAACAGGTACAAGCAGAGTATGAGTCTTTCCTGGAACTAATTATGCAGTGAGATTCAAGAAACTCCATGAACTAATCTGCCTTCTGGTCACAAGCCAAAACTACAAACTGGAGTAACACACTGTAGAGTGCGACAGGATGACCTCCACACTGCATGCTCACCTGGTGTTAGGGGCATCTGAGACTGTGACTCCACACAACCATATCCTTGTCACAAATCAGATTCTCTTTTCTGTGTTTCTCCCTCCCACAAATCCTACTAACTGGAACAGATAAAATGAATCAAACCAAACCAAACCCCAGCTGGGATAAAAGTAACTCATTTCAGAAGCATCTGCTTTCTAGGTAGGATTTTTCACTTTCATTTCTGAGAAGAGTTGTATAAAGATTTAAATGTAGACAATGGAGGGCAAACTAAACAGTTACTCACAGAAGCATGGAGCAGGTTGTGAACTCTTAAGTCAGATCTGCCATCAGTGATACAGAAACTTTTAACCATGATCTGAGGCCACAGTATTGCCCCAGCTGCTTTCTCTTTGGTGAACAGGTTTCTCACCTCAGTTCTGTGGAGTCTAACGTGATCTCTTTTATATTTATCACAAACTACAGAAGTTTTACACGAGAACACTACACAGCTTACAGCAAAGGGGCAGGAAAGAAATCATATTTGTCATCAATAAATATTAATTTTTCATCTTTACCTTTGTACCAGCAAAGTAATTTTTTCTTCTAAACAGGCTGCTGTTACCCATTAATTTTATTAAAAATCATTCTCTACAATATTTTTTTTCAATAGAAATGGGATACGGGCTGTAAGTCTATCTCCAAATACTACCAATTAAATACTACCCAAGACTCAAAATGTAATCAGTCTTTTTTTTCCCCATAAATACTATAAAATAATCGAAACTAATTGATGATGTATATTTCAGAAGTGTTTCAGTGCCTGCAAAGGCACAAATGTCATTCTTCTTGTTCACATCAGCTTCCAGGGTTCAAAATCCATTGCAAAGACAATTGTCTTTGATGCATTTTAAAAATAAATAATAATTAAAGGAATTAGATGAGTTCTTGCAGCTTATTATCTCCATTTACAGATTTTGTGTTCTCTGTTTCCAAAGATGATGTGTACTCCGCCTGCTTCCTCTACACTTGCCCAGGGTGGATAATTTTGAGAAGAGAGCAGGTTCAAGAAGAGGAAGGGAGAAAAAAGAACGCCTGAGTTCTGGTCTGCAGTTCAGACTACCTTTGTATATCACTTCTTTCCTGCTCTTATAAGTAGAGACAAATCACCTGAAGTTTTTGACCTGTAAAATTGGACTACAAAAGGGTACTTGTGACATGCATGAGTTAAACACCCAAATAGCAGCTTGTAGGTAACTTCTAAAAGGTGGTGCTCACCATGGAAATCACTTTGTTGTGCAGTGCTTAGCTCCTGCCATGGTTATTACAGTTTTTGAAACCATGCAATTTATAAAATATTAACTACCTCAAAATGTATCCATTTAAGCATCCATTTGACGTGATTTCACATGACGCAACACTCCATGCACCTTGCTGCAGGTGCACCTGGAACCAGCAGCTCCCTGACCCAGAATGGCACATCCTTATTTCTGCCAACAGAAGGCTTTTAACTCAGCTGCTGTTGTCCACACTGTTCAAAGCACAATCGAGAGGCTTTGTCTGCAGTCCCATCTGTTATTATGGCAGCTGAAGTCTGGGCTCCTTCAGAATGGGCCACAAAGGTGGCTTGTCACTGATAGGAGGGTGCCATGATAACAGACTGTTCTAGCACCCACATGGTCAGACACAAATTTGGTCCATGCAGACAGTTGGGATGGACACAAGTTCCTTCCTACGCTTCAGACACAACTAACTTTCCATTCTGTTGAAGGTCATATTTTAGCACAGTATTTTATCTGTGTGAGAAAGCTGCACTGTGAGGATGCATCCATAGACTTAAGAGCGAGGAGTGACAGCCTCCCTTTGTACTTTGCAGCTGAGTACTCTTTCTGAAGATGAGCCGATTGAAGGATTACTTCGTCAGTTTCAATAACTTGCCTATAGGAAGGTTTTTTTATACTACAGTGTTAAGATAAAATTTGTGTACTTAGGAAATTTATGCATTCATTAAAAGCCACTTCAGGCAGAGAGGAGAACTGACTGAAATGAATTAACACACCCAGCATTCCCATCTTAAATAGCCTGTATTTGTGAGAAGATGAAATTATATATTTTTTTCTGGCATAGCTCACTCTATTAAGAGTCGAAGAGCATCTAAATAAGCATGTAACTTCAAAAATAAGCCTGAAAGGATTATAGAATACACTTTCCTAAGGAGATGTTCTTTATTTTTAATATCTTATTTTCCAACACCAGTATAAAATTAGTTACAGGGCTAAATGTCGTGTCATCTCTGAGATGACATCTTCATCATACTGAAGACCTTGCTTTAAAGTAATCATAGCAGAGTGACTGCTATGCGCTAGAAGATCTAACTAGCCTTTCAGATGCTAGGTTAAAAAAAAAAAAAGAATAATTAAAACTACAGCATGGTCAATTCTACTTCTAAGTTACTGTAAATGTCTCAAAGATACAGAATTCAATTGCCCAGCAAATCTTATCAAGATGGTATTTAGTGTGTCAAAAGATGCACTCAGAAAGATAACTAAGATTTTACAAGCACTATCAATCATCTCCTAACAGCTGAGAATCCAGCTGATATTACAAAGTTATCAGGGAGATGCTAATGAAGATACAGATTTAATTTGGCTTGCAAGGCTTTTTCCTTTTCTTTCCTAAATTTCACAGAAGTCATTGTGTACAAAAATGGAGTTTTGCCAGCAAATTTAAATATGATGAAACCAGATTATATCATCTCTTTCAAAATCCCATCATCTGAAATTGTGCAGGAATTGAATGACCACAACTTCTCTGATCCCCAGAGTCTCCCCTTCATCTTTAGACAGTGGTTTTGTAGATATATATATATATATATACATATATATTTTAACACCATGATTTTACTTGCTGTAGAAATGTTTTCAACTACTATGTTTTATAATTAAAAAATGTGTTTATGTACCCCTATGCTCCCACTATAGCCCTGGATAATAGAATGTAGGAGTTGAAAACGGCCCATCCACTATTTCAATTGCACTGAATGGGAGAGCAGGGCTACACAGCACAGCAAGAGGGAAATTACTTTGGTGTTTATGTTTGCAATCTAAGGCCCTGATCCTGCAGCTGAGCAATTTTGCACAAGTGAATAATCTGATTTAGTTCAAAGGGACTACTCAGATATGTTAAATGTCTTACCTGCCTACATGTTTATAAGCTGGAGGCCTACATTACAACTGTGCCGTCACTTCTGGTGTAGGCAGCTTCGCTGGATGGAAACACTGTTTTTTCATTTTCTCTTAATTGTTGCCAAAGGAACACTACTGCATTCCCTGATCTACTTTTATGAAATACAAAAGAAGAGCTTGCATTGCTAGAATGCACATGAAGCTAAATTGAACGTGGTAGCTGGGTTTAAACTTCAACAGAAGGAAACAGGACCATGAAGCAAGTTAAAATAGTTAGGATGCAGTAAAATAACTCCTGTTACACAATGCATGCATTCTGCTCACATCGACATCAACACTATCTGAGGTACTATAGGAGTGGGAGGTGGTTTGTATTTCCTTCAGAAATTACAGTTTAAAAGTAGGCCCCAACAGCCAAATCTCTCCCTGTTATTTACTATATTTGTTATCTATTAACATAATAGATATGCTGTCACAGCACTGTGATTCCATGTGGAGAACTTGCATAGCAACAGTACCATGAGCAGATATGATAACGGACAAAAATTGCCGCCCCAATCAGCAAATATTAAGGGAAAGCACAAGATTTGACTGCATTAAAATGATAAATATTTACTTTCTAGAGCTTACCTCTGAAATCTCAACACTAATATTTTTTTCAGGCAGTTAAATACTTCTGTGCAACTGCTGCATAAATACAGACACAAATCCATTGTCTTCTAATATTAATCAAAACCAGCATTATTGTCTTTGATATTTTAGCATGCTGCTATTACACTGCTTCAACAAGACTCATTTTTTTTATCTCTAGGCAGCATCACGCTAAGGTCCTCTGATATGACCAAAACTAAATCATCATCATTTAAGGGTTATCCTTTTAAAACACAACAGGGAGGGTTTTATTCCCTTCTGATACAATTTACATTCTCTGCGCTGCAGAAACAACTTTGCTTATTAACTGCATTCTCTCAGACACAATGAACCCATTTTAATGCTATCAACATTTTATCAACAAAGAAGCAGAATTTGTACTCTGGCCAGACATCACTGAGAATGCTGCTGGTCAAAAGGAACTGCACCAAGAAATCCTGTGTCTCCTTATAGCTCCAGTGACAACAAACCATGAGTGAGGCTCATACAGTAAATGGAGGTATCACTGCCTGAGATGGGCTTAAGCCATAAGAAAAAAACATATACTAAAAGGAGGAATAATTAAATTTGGGTAAGGATATTGAAAGAAATACAGTAGGAAATAAAAGACTGTTAAAAATCTTAATGCTTGCTAAAAGAAGAAATACCTTGGAAACATTTAGGTATTTCCTTTTGTACTAATTCTAACTGCAGAGCTATTCTGGATGAAATGTATTGCTCCCAACAGAACAAGAGGCATTGGCTAAAGGGCCACTATTCTGTCCTGTCTTATACCAGCCCATAATGTTTCCACACATGGAGCATTTTTGGATAATTTACTGAAAGGAAACAGATGAGTTAAAGTCTATACAGAGGACAGGAACAATCTGGCCTTCAGTGTGGTGGAATCAGTTTCTTTTACGACCTACTGGTGCAAGCTACCCTTGCTCAAATAGAGCTGTCGTATCCGTGGGACCTTGGGAGTGAAGGCTCTCTCATCACTTCTGCTGTCCTCAGTACGTCAGCTCTGATTACCGTGTAAAGCTGTTGCTTGAGAAGAGCTTCCTGCCCCCACAATGGGTTAGTTTTAACCCAGGCTATGGAAAACACGGGATGGGGGAGGCCAACTGGCCAGGAGATCAGGATTCCTCTTTTCACTAACAGCCCTCCAGCCAGATCAGCACAAGCAGACTGTGAAACTGGACCCTGAGGTAGCTAGCTTTGAATTCTGCCAAGGGAAAGTAAAAAATGTTTTATCCCAGATAATACAGCCATTCTGCTTTTAAAAAAAATATATTTCTAAAAGCCAAAATGTCTTAAAATTAAAAGTTGACCCATGCATACTTTTAAAGTAGCAGTTACCTCAGACCATTAAGCTCTCAACAAAATCTGAATCTTAATTGAAAGACTAAGTGAAAAATGTAAGGTTATAATCCTGCCCTCAGAGAGGCCACTTTCTATGATTCCTTCCTTGGAACACAATTAAGTCTTCACAAGATTTAAACCTCCTTGTGTTTGCTGTTTTGTAGTAGTTGATGTTAAGCCAGCATAGCACCTTCAAAATTAATAGTGGTAAACCACACATAGATGTAGCATATGAAAAACAACAAAATGAAAGGCACTATCTTAATAATTTTGGGCTTGAGTAAGTAACACAGAAAGAGCAAGCTCCTTGTACTTCCTGCATTTATAAAAAAGGCAAAATCCTTCTCTTTTCCCTCCCTTCTCCTTTACTGGAGCATTTCCTGGGCATTACTGGCAAAGTAAGAGTTCACTTCAGATAATTCTCTCTAGTCTTTAAAAAATTCAGATTGGGATCCAAATCCAAATATGACCTCAGCTGGCAGAATAACATCAGTTTCATTTTATTACTTGAGAGATATCTCCAAAAGGAAATCTGAAATATATGTAAGTATTTTTGCCTTTTTTTTTTTGCCCTTCATCCTCATAAAAAGGAATTTTTTACTTATCAATGGGTTTCCTAAGGGAGAATTACAGCTATGACAGATTCCACTATGTATTATATGTGCAACCAATAACACTCTTTTTCTAATTATATATCTAATTGATGGATTATAAAAATTATCTTCTCTTCAAAACTAATAATCTTTCTTTTTATTTAAATGAAAGTTCTCTCTTTCTGTAGGCTTTAAGAAAAAATATATAAAAAATTTTAAAAGCATTTCTCCTAAGCTTTTAAATGCAGCTACTATACCTCCAATTAACAATCTGAGATGTTCACCAGAGGCATCCGAAACCTATAAAGGAAGAGGCCTCCATTCACATTCAGTTGTGCAGCTGCTTCATTTAGGTGACCTCTTCTTTGCAGATGATATGGAGGTCAGAGTTCTAATGGGAACACCTGCATTTTTAACTTATCAAATACTCTTTCAGTTTAAATATAAAGCCTTTTCCCATTACAATTTCAAACACTATTAAGAACTAAACAAATTAAAAGGATTGTCTCTCCCATGTTGTATGAAGAGGAATCTTCAGCATCACCTCATCCTACATTACTACTACTCAGAAATCAAGGAAAATGAATGGATATATACTAATATTGTTTTCAAAGGCAATTGTGAAGCTTCAGAGACTAATTTAATGTGCTTGATTACTGATTCAGATCTAAACAAAGTCAGACATATTTGTGGATGCCAATCTGAAACAGAAGTAGTAGAAAAAGAGGTAGAGGATCTTCTCATTTTTTGCTCATTCCACATGTAAAGTATATGATTATTGGTGGTAGGAGGGACTAGACAATTTTGCATTTTCTTTGTTTCTGCATTTTTTATCACTAGCATACAAATACACGCTTCAAACATACCTGAAAATTCAAGGGCTGATTCACTATTCAATCTCAGAAGTATCTATGATTACAAATAAGTCATATTTGTTCTTAAACTGAGTCAGAGCTGAGCAGAGAATGCAATTATGCTTTATAGGGAAAGCACAGAAGTAAATTTCACCTGCCAAGGGTGAATGAATAGAAACACAGAATATGAATCCTTCTATATTCTACTAATTCAGTACATACATCTTTCCTTTAAAAAAGTAATATTATGATAAGTCACATTTAGGAAGATATATCCACCATACTTCATTACCATACTACAGGTAAGGAGCTGCTGTACTGCTTTTGCACACAGAGAGGATTAAAAGAACAGACACAGTAATAAAAAGCCCACACAAATGGGGATTCTGTTGGCTGAGGCTTTGCGAGTCTGGTTTGTCTCTAAGAACAGTCTGTATTGCGTATGTCAGAAGAATTTCCATTTCTATTATACCCCTTATAATCAGGGCTGATCTAGCTGAGAATTTCTCACCCATGACCTCTTCTGTCTGACAGAAAGGCTCACTGCTCTGAGGCTAACAGAAAACTCAAACTCACTCCCTAAAAGCCTATACTCAGCTTCAGGCTTCTCCCTATTCTGGAGTTCATTAGTTCTTGGGAGTTTTTTTTGCCTCCAGGACCATCACTTCATATTATACCGAAGACAGAAATCCAGGAAGCTCATGCCCATCTCCTCCTGTCACAAAGAGAGTAACCAGTATAGTCTACCATGGCATAGCATACTGTCCCTGCCTATCCTTCCCCACTTCCTTAAATTCTTTTCTAATGACTCCATATGCTCTTACCATTCTTTTAGCACAATGCTGCAAAGGCACAACCCACCACTGCTGTTCTGACCATGCCCCAACCCTTTATAACACCTTTTTTTAAATGGATCCTCCATCACACATGGGGGGAGGAAAGGAAGTGCTTCCTAAATTTCCATATGATTTTTTTTTTTTTCCTATAGCTACAGAGCATTTTAAAAGACTTCAAATTTGAGCTATGGTGTTCCTAGTTTATAACGGTAAGGGTGACTACTAAAGTCACAACTTGACTCTCATGGTAGAGTTAGCAGGGAATGTTCTCAGATCATGTTGGGAAATAGTGTCTGTCTTGCCTTTTCCCCTACACCTTTGCTTACTTGAGCCAGAAGATGCCATTCAAAATTGAAATGTTCGGAGAAAAAACAATTCCTAATAACCTGGGAAACAGGAATGTGAACAAGGATATGGACAAGTATGTAATTTATGTAAATTCTTGCTCAAAAGAGGGATAGCAAAGGCTTGTATCTGGATCTTCTGTTTCCTAAGAGAATCCTTAACTCTTATCTGAGTGCTTTCAATTGTATTTCTAATTAACTCTTTAAACAGCCCTGGGTTTTATCTTCAAGCAGAATAGGAACATGCTTGAATTTTCAAATACACAGGAACAATAGAGTTATAATGATCTACTCACTGACCTTGTACCTTGCTTCTACATCTGGCTGAGACACTCACCACTGAAACCAGAGGTATCTGCCTTAACTATTGAAAATACTTCTTTAAATTCAGGGAGATTCCCTGTTCCAAATCAAATTCATATTTTTAACTCTTAGTATGAGAACTGTGTCAAACGAGGAAGAATCTTTGGAAACTCAGTGATTGACAAAAGTTATCTCTTTTTAGACAGTTTATCTGTCTACTGGAGATGACATTTAGAGGGGGAAACTGCTTTTAAAATGTTAAAGAATGGCTGAAAATAAAAATAACTAGGTTTAGGCAAAAAGAGTGATTTTATTTATTCTGGCATATTGCTTCATGTATGGGACAAGTTGTCTTCAGGACAACTGGCCTCTTGAACTGGCAGATGGAGCCAGGGAACAGTATAGTCCCCCTGTAATCCAGAAGGAAGCAGTAAGGGACCTGCTGAGCCCTTGGATCCTCGCAAGTCCATGGGACCAGATGGGGTCCATCCTAAGATGATGAAAAAGCTGGCAGATGAGCTGGCCAAGCTGCTCTCTATCATTTATCAACAGTCCTGGCTCACTGGAGAGGTCACTAATGACTGGAAGCTGCCAATGTGATGCCCATCCACAAGAAGGCTGGAAGGAGGAAGCAGGCAATTCCAGATCTGTCAGCCTGACCTCAGTGTCAGGTTATGGAACAGGGCATCTTGAGTGCAATCATACAGCACCTACAGGATGGCCAAGGGATCAGGCCCAGTCATCATGGGTTTAGGAAGAGCAGGTCCTGCCTGACCAACCTGATCACCTTTTACAATAAGGTTACCTGCCTGGTGAATGTGGGGCAGGCTGTGGGTGTAGTCTACCTGGACTCCAGCAAACCCTTTGACACCCTCTGCCACAACAAGCTCCTGGCAAAGCTGTCAGCTCACGGCTTGGACAGATTCATTCTGAAATGGGTCAAAACTGGCTGGAGGGCCGGGCCCAGAGAGTGGTAGTGAATGATGCCACATCCAGTTGGTGACCAGTCACTAGAGGTGTGCCCCAGTGCTGGGCCCGATCTTGTTCAATGTCTTTATTGATAATCTGGATGAGGGAATTGCGAGTTTGCAGATGACACCAAGTTAGGAGCAGGTGCAGGTGTGTTGGAGGGTAAGAGGGACCTGCAGAGGGACCTTGGCAGGCTGGATGGGTGGGCAGAGTCTAATGGGATGAGATTTAACAAGGCTAAAGGTAGGCTTCTACACTTTGGCCACAACAATCTCAGGTAGCGCTACAGAGTGGAGGTAGACAGAGTGGCTGGAGAGAAGCCAGACAGAGAGAGATCTGGGGGTGCTGGTAGGTAGTAGCTGAACATGAGCCAGCAGTGTGCCCAGGTGGCCAGGAGAACCAATGGCATCCTGGCCTGGATCAGGAACAGTGTAGCCAGCTGGACAAGGCAGGTTATTCTGCCTCTGTACTCAGCACTGGTCAGGCAACACCTTGAGTACTGTGTCCAGTTCTGGGCTCCTCAATTCAAGAGAGATATTGAGGTACTGGAACGTGACCAGAGAAGGGTGATGAAGCCTGGAGCACAGCCCTGTGAGAAGAGGCTGAGGGACCTGGGGGTGCGCAGCCTGGAGAAGAGGAGGCTCAGGGCAGACCTCATTGCTCTCTACAACTACCTAAAGGGAGGTTGTAGCCAAGTGGGGTTTGGTCTCTTCTCCCAGGCAACCAGCAACAGAATGAGGGGACAGTCTCAAGTTGTGCCAGGGGAAGTATAGACAGGATTTTAGGAGAAAGTTCTGCACAGAGAGAGTGATTGGTATTGGAATGGGCTGCCCAGCGAGGTGGTGGAGTTGCCATCCCTGGAGGTGTTCAAGAAAAGCCTGGATGGGGCACTTAGTGCCATGGTCTAGTTGATTGGATAGGGCTGGGTGATAGGTTGGACTGGATAATCTTGGAGGTCTCTTCCAGTCTGGTTGATTCTATAAAAACATTCTAATTTAAGGAAAAAATATACCCAAAACCACAACAACAAACCTGGGGAAAAAACTACCTGCAGCTACATTAGATTAAGACAGTGTGCATAGTGTATTTCCTGTTTAACAGTGTGTCTTTCTTCTAGAATTATTGGTATTCATATTTACAGCCCATGACTGAGGTTTTCCCAGAGTCCAGTGGAACTTTAGGCTCTTGCTGTTTCCAGCACTGCTCTCTGCTTGGATCACGCACGTCCAAGCAGGTTCCAAACGAGATCTACTCTCCCTGTAGCTACATGAAATAAGAACTACTTCTTAAGTGGATGTCACATTCTCAACTCAAAGGGAGAATCCCCTTTGTCAAAAAGAAACCACAGCAGAGGAAGGCTGGCAGTGATTTATCAAAGGAAAAATGCAAAGAAAATTCAAAGGAAAGGCCTTTTGTCATAAAGAAACTGCTGCATGTATGCTAAGAGAATGATTAAAACACTCCAACCTGGAATACAGACTCTGTTTTCAGTATATATATTGGCATAGTGCAAGTAGCAGGATTGGGTGTAAACAACTTAGCATGCTGGCATCAAAGGATAGAAATGCTGCTGAGATTCTTGCTTTCCTTTGCGTTTACAAGCCATGGCATAGCATAGCTGGCACTGGTGCTAGTGCAAGCAACGCAACACAAGACCACTGGTGCCGAGGTTGCCTTTCCTGATCTTCAGAATCTGCCTTCTGGGCCTTAGTAAGCTGTGGACCCTGGTGCAATCATACTTGGTAAGTCTGCCCTGCTTACATATCTCCTTTGATCTTTGTATAAACAGTCCCTAGGTATTTGTTCTTTTTGAGCAGTACTTTGAACCATGAATAAAATCACTCAAAAGTACTAGAGTAGCAAGGTAAAGCTCAACATTTATAAAAGTAAAATCTTGACATAAACTGTTTGCACAAATTTACATTCCGTTGGGACAACAGTCATGCCTTGTTTGCTGTTTTTTCTGACAAGCTGTTTTGAATTAGAACAAAATTAGAATGCTAATTGCAATGGAGGGGGAAAAAAACAATTAAAAAAAAGAGGTGAAGATGTAGTGATGCTGCATTTGTTCACAAGTTATTTTGTCACTAGTGAGCTAGCCACAAGAGGCACCAGTTCTGAATGCTTATTTGACTAGGATACTCTGTGCAGGTTTATGTATTTGCTTCAAAGTGGCTCTTATGACACAAACTTTTCAACTTGAAGATGACCAGAAGCTACTGTCATTTACTTTCTTTACTCAGACAAGCTCTTGAATTTTAACAGATACATTAGTTACTGATTCTGCATTTCTTCCCCATCGTTTGATGATGCTTCTACTTATCATTCAACAGACTTCCTTTAAATGAAATTAATGCAACTGGAGGTCTTGTGAAGAGCCTTTCTGTAACCACTTGAAATAAACTTTTAGCAATATAACGAGTATATAAGTCTAGCTTGGAGAGAATGTTTTAGGGAGTAAGAAATCCTGTCCATTTCCTCACATACAAAATATCTGGGCCATTTGCTGACATGTTACATATTTGCAGGAACTAGCTACTTGCCTACATACAGTACTGAAGGACTGCAATTAAAATTTGCAATAAAAATTGGGGTTGTAAACTTAGATATTTCTTGCTATAGCTCTCACATACATTTTCCATATTCTGTCCATCTACTTACACTTCCAGGCATTTCTATAATTTAAAAATCAAGATTAGGCAGCTTTGTAACAGATACATTTTCCCCATCAAACTGGAGAATTTGCATATGTCATGTAGAAAGTATTGATCTGAGATGGGACTAATGATCACCATCATCTCCTCAGGCCTTAAAATCTAGGAACTGATGAAAGGTGTGACATAGGTTAATCTTTTATCTGCTTTGGAATTTAAATCTCACTTAACCATTTCTAAAGCTCTCTTTGGTCTCTCATACTCAATGTTTTATCCATCTTCTGCTATGAATGAATTTTCCTTAATGCAAAATTAATTCTTTTTAAAAAATAATTTAAAATTCAGTCTTATTTCTACCTACTCAGTAATTTATGACAGGTAGATAACTATCTTCAAAGTTCATGGAAAATTCTATGTTATTCTTCAAGCTCAAACAAGTAAATTGCATGTGGGTATTACAAGCAGTCCTGCAACACGGGAAAATATCAACAGATTTCATTAAACTAAAAGGAGTAGCAGAGTGTTTGAGCCTTCTGAGTTCTGTGCCGTTTTCAAAATGTTTTGCTTGATGTTAAAGTTATATAGGAATTTAGGTGCAGTCAAATGTATTTAACCACATCAGTCAAATGACAATTTGATGAAATTACTATGTGTCACAAAGAAATGTTTTCTATTAATGACATGAAAATGGTTTACTGAATGAGTATATGAAGGGGCTGCCACTTGAACCATAGCAGAACTGCAAGTCTGAGAATCAAGTAGCTAAGAATAACACTGCTCCATTTTCAACATACTAAAAGCTTTTTACTCAGTGGGAAACTATGTTATTAGAAAGGGCAGTCTAAAAATGTACTGCTAGGAGATTTGGGAGTAGTAGTCCTTGAAGTGAAGATTTAGTATTGTAGATTTTACAATTTATCCATTTTTGGTGGTTGTGATGCATGAGTCACAGGGGTAATAAACTTCAAATAGGTTGAAGTAAAGTTAAGTACTTCCCAGTATCTACTATTAATTATCTGTGGAATAGAAGAAAAGAAATTAATGCAGAGACATAAGCTCATCTTGGAACAAAAGGGGAATACATTCTTATTGTGATGATTTCACAGAGGCTTTTATAGAGGAAGCTGAGCAATCGAGAAATATTTAATGCCTATGGATTTCTTAAAATATTTCATGTTTTATCAGGTTTTTAATTTAAATGAGGAATGTAATAAAAAATGAAGAATGACAGCCTAAACATACTGTAAACAGAATTATTGAAAGCACTGTGCTCTTCCCTGTGCAAAAGCAGTAGGTCAATCCTAGCTAGCAGGCTTACCCACTGGAGTTGTTTCAAGACTATTTCATGCTTTGTTCTTTTAACCACAGATTTCTTTTGAGAAGACTGCAGAGTGAGAGAAAATATGTCACGTATATGATGGCTCTGTGATTTAGCAGGCAGCTGATATGGCATTGCTCAAGGGCATCTCTAAGCCTTTCTCTTGGCTATTCCAAGGTTAGCTGACCAAGATGATCTGTGTTTATAGCTTGATAGAGAAAGAAAGGATAAAAACAAACTTCAGTCCCTTTTACTACATGCGTGGTACAAACAACAGATTACAAACTTGAGGGACTAACTACTGATTTCAGGTGACTTTGATGGATGGAATCAAGACTGTATTCAATTTTATAGCCCTTTAATGCCTTCATGTGCAACATCCACATTCAGGTTAATAGAAACACCCTAGAAAAGGCACTTAATTTTCATGAAAAATATATGGTGTTTCTTTACAAAAGCATTGCCTGCAAGTATTTAAGGTCAGCTCAAAGTTTGGCTTTGCAACTTCCTATTCTTCAACTCATCAGCACATCTAAAACCTTCAGACCCATGTCCCTTTGATCATTTCATACTTGGCCACTCTCCAACACATTAACTTTCATCTAAAGCTTACAGTTTCTTGGCAGCAATAACACTATTTACTTTAACCTTGCAAAGGCTTCAAGAGCTGATGATAAACCAGTATGTTCCCATATCTTCTTTCCTTGGAAATGGAAAAAACTCCTTTTGTCTTTACTCATTGTACAAGAGTCTTGTATTAGGATCCTTGTGTTGGCATCTTTTATTCAGTATCAGAAACCCGTGCATTTGGTAAGAACACATAAAAAGGGAAGTAGACATCATTAGTCTTTCCCCACTTCTAAGAGAAAATTCCAAGCATGACATTGTTTTTGCAACTAGAAAATGTCTGTGATTAATAGCAATTATCAGACAAAAAGAATCAATTCATGATTTCAGGTTTCATGTGAATACTATGTATTTCAAGCCAAGTAGTATTCACACTTGTCATGAAATGAATAAGATAATCTATTTCAATTCATTTCTTTAACTAGGTCCTACAATGAATGCTAATTTGACTCATTACAGTAAAAATGTCCAGTTTCAAGATTTGCAAAAAACATTGCTCATGCTTTGTTCCCTTCAAATTCCCACCTGAAAGACTGAAGCCTAATATGGATAGCAACAATTTAACATGATCTGTACTTTCATACAGCACTGAGTCTCAACTAGGTGCCCAGTCTAGTTTGCACTCTCATTACATTTTCTAGATCAGTCTTCCAGATTCCTAATTATCATCACCATCTCTACAGATAATCTTGTCAAAGGATAACAGGGTCAGAAGATAATCTTTAGAGGGAATAATTCTTACCACAGGATCATCTTGTCTCGAGATAATTGCATTACAAGACTCAGAACATGAGTTCCTCCAAAGAATACGGTACATTTTCAAATAAAATAATATGGAGCCTTAAGTTTAAAAGACATAATAATCTATACGATGTTAGTCAACACAGCACTGGAAATCAATGTAGCACACTTCTATTCACAACGCTGCAAAATATCCTATCCAAAATTGTTTATGCAAGAGGATTCTATTGAAGAACATTTTTGATAGTACAGTATATTAGAGAGAAATTATCTTTAGTGCTCCCATTTTATATTTTACTATTTTGCATTAAAAGCTTCTCCTGCATCAGAATCCACAGGCATTACCTTGCATTAACAGTTTTTATTAGTCAATATTGCACAAGACTATAGCAAATTGTAAGTCTCACAGCATCATTCACAGGTAAGACAAGAGAATCCTCCATTTTTAGGGGTGGATTAAGAGTTGATGCATCACAAATCACCCACAGTAAAAAATCCCCATAAACACTACAGCCTTTTCAGTTGTTAGCAAACATCTAGGAATTTTCAGTGACTTTGTCAGTCTGTCAAACTGTCACAAGAAAAGAAGTAGTAGTAGTGATGGCATTAGAATTCAAGAATTCTGATCCTAAGGTCTCATCCATTTTGATACAGTCCAAAGTACAGAGCGAGTAACATCACATCTGGAACTTTCTTCTTTTCCAGACAAATACATACAAATTCAGCATTCTCTCCTGTCTCTGGAACTGTCACTGCTCTTACTACACATTCCATATACATGTATCTATTTAGTTATCAATAATTACTTCAAAAAACACTAGATACAGCTTTTTCACCCCATACTTTGACAATGACTCTCTCTATGTAGAAGTTTCTGGAATAACAAAGGTAGTAATGATAGTATTCATTTATATTAAACCAAAATAATACTACTCAAAAGCTACTTCCTCAGACTACACAGTATTATTTTTGTAAGTACCCACTGAAATCCGTTAGTATTCTGCCACCACTGATAATCTCAGACATACTGGCTGAGATACTGTTGTTTCGGCCATTTGGTTAGTAGCAGCTCCTTCATACTACGCAGAATTGTCAGATGTTAACCACTGGTGCACTTTCACATCACCTGAGTCATGCTTTTACTCACTTGTCTGTTTTTCTAATTTTATTTGGCAATACTATACTGGTTTTACTTTTTTTTTTTTTAAATGGATGTTTCAAAAAACAACCTTATCCTTCTTTGCTTTAACCAGTGTCTGCTGTTCCCTATTTCCTCTTATTTCAATTAGCCAGCAGAATGCATGGAATGTGCTGCGCCTTTACTAATTGATGCTCTCCATTTTCTACCACAGCCTTCTGTGACAGCTGCCTACTTTCAATTTATTTGGAGATATTCTTTATTATATTTCCCCCTGACCTTCATGACCCTATTTGTGCTACTGCAAAAAGGAGAAAGATTGTCCAACATCCATGAATCACCTCAACTTGATATTTTCAGGCAGTACACTAAAATCTCAATTGGCAATATGAGCCTTGGAGAAACACTACATGTGGCTTCTGTCTTTCCTCTGACATATGGAAAGTACAGTTTCCCTACATTATCCGTTTTCCTAACTGATATAAGTTATTATCTTGTAATACTATGGGAAGATAATTTGTCTGGGAAGATATATGGTGCTGTCTGAATCTTATATAATTGTAGTCACAAAGCTTAAAGATACTAATGAAAGACAGAATATTGAAATATCTTTTGCCCTTATTTAGAAAATCACTGCTTTCAAAGCATGGTTAGCTTGGTTTAGTTATTAAAAAAACAACAACAACAACAAAAAACCAAGATTACCTTCTTGGTTTAGAAATAAAGCTTGAAGAAGAAAATATGGATCTTGAAGAGATATAAAAATAAAATTGGGATGCAGTTTCATGGTGTGTTAGAAATGTTCTAATGTAGGCAGGTCTGAAGAGGTGGTCTTGCTCCTCTTTCACTCCTGAAAAGCATCCTGCATTCCCCCTGGAGTCACTCCTAGCAACTATTAGAGTGCAGGTTAATTCCTAAAGCTAGTCCTACTAGAAACAGAAGATGTTATCAGAGGAGTCTTTATAGGCCAATAACGAACAATAACTTCATAGAATGATCTGAGTTGGAAGTGACCTCCAAAGGTCATCTAGTCCAAACCTTTCTGCAGTCAGCAGGTGCATCCTCAACTAGCTCAGGATGTCCAGAGCCCTGTCAAGCCTCACCTCGAATATCTCCACAGATGAGGCCCCAGTTACCTCCCTGGGCAACTTGTTCCAGTGATCTACTACCCTCATGGTGCAGAACTCATTTTTAACACCCAATCTAAATCTACTCTTCTCTAGTTTGAAGCCATTGCCCCTGTCCTATCACTATGTGCTTTTGTAAACAGTCTCTCTCCATCCTTCTTGTAGTTCCCCCTCAGGTACTGGTTTACACAAAACAAAACATGCTCTGAATTTCACTTCAGCCTTTTGAATGTTGTTCGTCTATGTGTAGAGTTCAAAATGCCTTTGGTGAGAAAATATTTTTTCAAAGGAAAGAAAAAAAACCCAACAGAATTTTTGTGTTTTCATGTATGACCTGAGTACTTTCAAATTGTCTCTCTTCAATATGAAAACAGGAGCTCCAAACAGTATTTCTTTACTAGAAAATATCATGCTCATTGATTTCCTGTGGCTTTGCTGTATTTTCCAAAGAATGCACAGCTCATTCAGCATGCTTTACCAGCTTTATCTATGTTAACCAATGTAAATTGAGGTTGTGAAATGTAGACCGGGAAATATTAGAAGTGAGACTTTGTTTTGACAATTTTTAGATGTTGAACACTTGAAGAATAAGAGAATTAAAAATTAGAGGGCTTGGAAATATTTAGCAAAACTTTTAAGATCGACAAGTCTGCTTTATAAAATATTTAAGTATTCATTATTTAAGTAGATTTCACCAAATTTCTTTGATCACATTTTTTTACAATCAAGCTTTTTGCAAAGCACGCATCCTAATTGTTTATTTACGCAATATTAATATTCAGGCAGAAGGATCATGGAAGCACAGTTAATTAAATATAAATTAATGTGGTGGAATATTTAATTATCTATTCTACACCTCACAACTAATGATTATGTAAATGCCTTGCATTTAATCATGTTCCCAGGAAATTAACTTAATGGCCTTCAACAAATGAACATTTTGTATGCGTTGCAGGACACTTTATCTAAATTTTAACAGCATGGTATTAGTTTCAGATAATAACATGATTACACAATCTGAAATGTAAATGTATACATTTGTTTTGCTTTCTTGGGTTTACTTAGGATTTTAAAGTGGAATGTAAGGCTATTTATACAATTGCGATTCCAAAGTTGTTGTAGGTGTTGGCCACCATTTCTTTTTCCAGTTTCCCTTTCAGCTCATTGTAATGCTCTCTTCCACTCAAAAACACACAGAGTGCTCCTGGAGAGAACTGGCAACAAGAGGGATATAAAAGATACCAAAAAATGCCTTATTGTAACACAGAACTCCTGCTGAAGTGCCCAAATTCAGGTCCAATAAAAAATACCTGAAGTCATCCATAGCAGAAATGTTCACCTGTTGATGGTAAAGCAGCCTGTACACTTCTGTAAATGAGGACTGTATATGTATGCTTCTGGTTGACAGCTAAAGCAGTATTTACATACAAAATCTTCAATAAAATAAAAATAATAATAAAATAATAAAAGTTACACACAGAAATTGTAATAGTGCAAAACTTTTGACTAGGTTATGTAAACAAGTATCCTTAACCATGACTAACATACATACCAGTTATAAATCTAATATGCCAGGGAAAGAAGGTTTCTTGCTACTAACCAGTATTAATTATTATGCACTCCAATTTAGGATTAATCTTTAAGAGTTATCCTTCTCAAACACAGAAAAGAGAGTCTTGTTCGGGGTTTATGTAGATTCAAAAAATGGGCCAATGATTATTAGTCATTTGTCTGTAGGCCTAGGAATGCCTGTGCAGATCATCAGACACTGCTTGTTCCTTGCTTTTGCAGAACAATTACAGCCACTAAAAAGCTGAAGTCTATACAAAGGCAGTGGAAGCCAATGGGAAATGCTCTGAAATCCAAACAAAGTAATAATCCGATGTCAGGTTACATTTTAGAGCTTCAGAGCATTTTACAGCTTCAGAGCATTTTACATACTCTACAAAAGCAACACATCATCAAGTTATACAGCTGGGTGAATGTGACCAAGTAGTGGTAAATGCAGTTTAGGACAAAAATCAGACACTATTCAAATAAAAGTTTCATCCAAAAATAGAAAATGAAAGTGTTCAAAACTTTTTATGTCATTTTGATATAATTTAAATTGTTTCATCTGCAAAACCAGGAAGAGCAAGAAGGCTTAAGAAGATAGAATCTCTATTCAATTTACAAAGAATGAGAGGAAAAGTAATCCCTAGCTCTGACTAGGTACATGCAGACAAGTCATAGATTTGCTTATACATAGTGCTGTATTTGTTAATCACCACTGTAATTGCTCTCAGAAGAAAGGGCGTAGAAAAATGAAAAGAAAATTTTTTGAACAATTTACCCATCCTGAACTCGATGAGAATAAATTTTAGTTTTAAGAGATTCATCTTTAAAAAAAAAAAAAAAAAAAAAAAAAAAAAAAAGCAAAAACAAAAGAAAACCCACTCCATTTTAAAGAAGAAATTCTACCCAAAAGGCTGGTTTGCTCTGGATTTCTAACCTGAGATTTTTACATAGAGTAAAACTTTGGGATTGCCTTTGTCTGAGGAAACTAATATTGAGAGCCCATAACTGGACTTCAGAATGGGGAATCAGACCAGAAGTTGCAGAACTGATGTCTGACACATCAAAGGGCAACTGCTCTTCTGACTTGACCCTGGTGGTAGCTGCCTTCACTATCGTATAAGAGAGACAAAGGACAGCCATTGTAATACCACCAAACATTGTGAAATGAGTGAAATCCAGCAGTATTTGGAGAGATATATACCACAGAGTTTCAGCCAGACAGCCAATTCATGTACTGAAGATGTGCTCATTGCCCTTTTAGAGCCTGCTACTGTATTTCACATGTTTATATACACAACTTTAAAGTCTCTTGAGAATAAGAAAATAAGCAAAGGATAAAAAGGAAAAGGCAAAACCAGCAATTATCTACAGGTATTACAGCTATATACTATACATAAAACTAGATAAACTCTGCACAAAAGAAGTTTTTTTAACTCTGTGACATGTTTTACCCAAATTCTTGGATGCTCAAGATATCTTTCCCATTATTAAACACAGTACACTTTAAGATGTTTTGTGCTTTCGATTCCTAAGAGGTACATATTAATTATGATTCACTCATCATAGCTGTGTCATCCAAAAACCAGTTCAATAATCACAGTGAAGTACACCCATAAAAGTTGATCAAATTAAAATTAATTACTCGACATTGTGGTCTTTGTTTGGCATGATCATTTACAGTCCTCATCAGCAGGGTTATATTCCTGTCTCTCAAACAGGTTTTTTGCTTCTGCAAAGGGAATGAGTGTTGTATCTGGTACATAAAGTTCAAAATATGACATGTTTTTTTTGTATCTCTCATTTATCTTGCTGGTTACTACCAATTCATAAACCTTCCACTGTGTAAAAATCCTATGGTTTATGTTCCCTTTCTTGTTGCTTTCATTGTTCATTATTAACATTTCTTTTCATCCTTTTTTAGGGGGAGAAATAGGTAAACCAGGGATTTAATCCTTCAAGGATATGGAAAGGCCTTGGAGGAACTTATCACTCAGTAGATGATTGCACTCAATAATTACACAGAACACTTGATACTTTATTTCTCAACTGACAACTGATCCTGTAAAGTGGATAACATAGAGTGGAAATAGGGGGTGGTTTGCACATTATTTCAAAAGGCCTAATTAAACTCTCATTTAAGATTTTCTACTGAATTTAATGGAAGACAGGGAAAACTCTTAACATTTTACACCCTTAAGAATAATTCCTGTTAAATATGTGCCTATCTAAAACTACAAGAAACAGAGCCAAATAACAATTCCAGAAACTCCCCAGTAGTCTAACCACCATACAGCACCCAAATCCACCAGGGATTATGTTAATAGCAGACCATACTGAGTGATGAATTCAAATGAGATGATCTGTAACTGGAAGCAATATGTTTTAATACACCTCTGCATACAACCTTAAGATTCTGTATCATTATATTAAAAACCTTTACCATGTGCAGAAACCAAAAACACAACGAAAGAATATTCACTCGTGCTCAATAAAACACTCATTAAAACTGTAGCTGAACCACAATTCACAACTTGAATCAGGCTTTATAAACTCTCTGAGTATTAGACTAATATATTCTTCAGAAGATGACCCATTTATGTTGAACATTCCAATTCTTTTTTCTTCATCTCTGCTGTTTTCCCCTTAAAGCCCCTCTTGATCTCCTTTCCCAGGCTTTCACCCTGCCCTTCTTTTTATAGTTATCCAGTGGAGAAAACAGAGAACTGAGAAAACAGAGAACTAAGAAAGTAGAAGCAGCTATAAAGTTTGTTAGCAAGGTACGTAGAGAGGGAGTTCTCAGGGTAGAGTGCTGAGGGGGGACACTAAGGGAAGTTAATTAAGGTGCTGCAGCCCGTTTCCTGCTTCCAGACTTGTTCTGAATCAAGATGACTGTTTGCATTAACACATTTAGGAGAAATTAATTTCTGCTAACTAAGAAGACACAGGAGAGTGATCCAGTTACCATCATATGTGGTTATCTTTGACATCTTAGACTAAATGATCTGGCTATTTTCAGCTAAGTCAGCTAAGGGCAGATTTCAGCAGCAGATCAGAACTCACACTGTGACACCCATACTGAGACACATTAATAGCTCTAGCTTTAGGTCGAGTGCACTTTTCTTTCTTTGAATGACATAGGTGTATATTCTGCTGTCTCTCCTGCTTGCCATTCTTACAGCCTGGGCTCTTTTCCTGGGCTCTTTTCCTGGCATCAAGCATCTTTAGAAACCAGATTAAATAGGATTTAGCCCAGAATTACCAGCATCACTTCTTCAAATAGTTAGGCTTCACAGTCATAAAATAGCAACTACTCCTTGGATTATGGCAGCACATTCTTGAGCCCATGTAATCTTAACACATACATTGCAGAGCTCTAATTTTCACTGACTGCCAGGCACCTGTTTATATTTATGTAGTCTGTTGACATTTCAGATGTCCTGCAAAGACTTTCACATTGATTTGGACAGAACAGCTCACAATTTAAAAAACTAAGTTATGCGAAAAGTCTCCACTGTGATATTCAGAGAAAAGGTGAACATAATTCTTTATTACCCATAGCCTTTCACATTTTTGTGTATAAGATGAAGGCCAGACTTCTCAAAATGTTCAGCGTTTATGTGATTCCAGTCCTCCTGAAGACATTGGTAAATACCAAGAGATTTTAAAAGCAGCAGAATTAGGTCAGTGCTGAGCACCTTTGAAAATCTCTATTAAAGCAGTAGCTCAGCCCCTACTCAGTTAAAGAACCTCAGTATCAGATTTCAAAGCTGAAGTCCTTTCTATCCTTTATGGCTTTATACTGTTTAGGAAAGAGTTTCATAAAGAAATGAACTGCTGAAGTGGAAAAAAAATCAGTGGAATATTTGTTTCATGTTTTGTGCTAATAGGTTTTCCCTTTTCATTTCTTTATTAGTGGAGAAATAATTGTAATACTTGAGCAGTCAGTGAATTCACTTTATTAACAGTTCAAACATAATGTGGAGCCAATACATTTAATGTTAGTTATTAACCTTCTGTAAATTCAAGCCGCATTTTGCTCACTTAATTAGGTAAACTACATTGTTTTTCTCTTACTGGTTCTTCTCTTTAATATGAGAGCAATAAAAGCACCACAGGGTGCTTTGTATTTTTTTTTTTAGGTATGAGATTATATATTTTTCTATGAATTCTAAATTGTTTGTATTTTTTTTTCACCTTCACTATTATTACTCAAGATTTCTTCACCATAAAATAGGTGATCTTTAATTCAACCTTTTAAGAAATTGACTGCACCCAGTCTGTAACTAATTAATTATCAACATAATCTGTTCTAGTGACAGTTATTATTTAAGAAAGCTTTATAATGCAAATCATGACATTATATTTCTATTCAAGTGATGTCTACATTTAAAATCTCACATAGGATATTGTCTTAGAATCTATTCACAACGACTTTCTCTTTTTCCCCCCTCCTTTTTACTCTCCTTTTCACTTCTCACTTTCTTTTGAAACAGAACAAAACGTTGCTAATTTGGCTCAAGCCACTCTCCTCTTCCTGGCATTTTCCTCCATTAGTTTCAATGCAGCTTGACTAGATCAAGCTATTGAATGTAAAGCTAGAGGCATTTCACTATACATGAAATGAAGGAAGATCATGCTGGGACAGTCACCTTCAACATCATGCATTCAGTCTAAATTTACAGTAATAGACTCATACTTGGAGAATGCTTGCTGTGTTTGTTTGCAAACTAGTATGCAGTACTTACAAGTCTGTGGTTTTATTGACATATTCCTTTCCTTTCCTGTGGTTTTTAATTGAAACCCCTACTGCTCAGCCTAGCTCCTGGAAGTCAGAGAACAGAAGTTTTGTGTTTAGTTTAGCATTTAGACAAGATGAACACATACAGTAGAGTTCTGCTGGTTGATTATGAAATCCATAGTTCAGGCTTGTTGGCGTTTTTGTTTTGATTAAGTAAGACTGATGAGATGTGTGAGGAATTAGCACTATGAAATTATATGAACGATGAAGAAAATATCTTAATATGAAGATCAGCATGTGATTAAAACAGCCATTTTAATATCACTGGGTTAGGTAGAAAAATATTTACTAGAATTTGCTTCTTGCTGATGCACACACACTGCTGACTGCATCTCCAATCCAAGTATTCAATTCACAGACCATAAGCTGTGATGTATTAGTAAACTTGGCCAGCCAAGGCTAGTTTTTCATTCTGGCCACTATCTGGATGAGCTAAGAGTGAGACATAAGCAGTCCTGCATATCATAAAGGAGTTACAACATAGTTAAAAGCGTACAGTCTTCTTTATCAACACTGAAATAAAAGTACTTTGGGCATTAACAGAGTAACAAAATGCACATGCAAAACTGAGGTGAACTGATAAACAAAGGTCATGTGAAACTAAAATTACACTTCTAGGGCCAGATATATCACCTGATTTATACCTTTGCTTTATCACAGGAGTTAAAATGTATTGAAAATATTGGTTAGCAGTACAGCTTTCATTTGAAGAAATCCACGAGGCAATGTAAGGAACACACAACTATGACCAAAAATGGCAACTCATGTCTCCCAGTCAAGACTTGAACATCACCTGTGACTCCTGAAGGCTTTCTATGTCTTTAAAGTAGTTTCACTGCAAAGCCTGGATGTGACAAAGAGGCTCCAGCTACAGTTACATTTCTATTGCCAACGATTGTGGTGGTTTGAACTAATTGGGGAATTTGAGTGAGAAATTAGACTATTGGCTGAGAGAGGAAAACACAGTATGACACTTCACCAGAGCTTTACTGAGCAAGAAAAAAAAATTTATAACCAAAATATACATAAGGCAGACGGTTTCAGGCTGCTCTGGGCTGCGGCTGCTTCTCTTGCATGCTTCCTTTGTCTCTCTGCCTTGGTAGCTAATTCTCAGCAATACTACTAACTTCTTTCCTACTCCTAACCCCCCTGGCCGATCTACCTTCACCTATCTTCAGCATCAACAGGTGGTGAGATAAGATTGGAGAAGGGGGGAGAGGTGGTAGGGGTGCTTGGTTACCCCTCTTGGGGATACATTATTGTCATATTGCAGAAGCAATTAATTCCTTCAGTAGTTATTACACATGCAGGCTCTGCCTTATTTGTGGTCAACCTGGATAAATCCTTTATTGAATTTCTGACTCCTCTGAATAAAGAAACCATCTCCCTGTGTCTTATAGGATGACAAAGACCACCTCTTGCCATGCAGATAATGCCTACGTTCAGTAGACTACAATATATCTCATTTCCTCCTGTGATAAAATGCAGAGACTTGCTTACCTGTATTCAAATCTGCTTGCCTTGGATACAGATGAGAATTAGATTCTTTTGAGTAGTAACACCCTTCAGCAAGTAGCCAGCAGAGTCTTTGCAGCACAGAAGTTCTGCATTAAAAAAAAAAAAAAAATAAATCAGCATTTGTCAGATAAACGTCTGTTAATGAATAACATAAAAGAGCTCGTGTTCCTCAGTTGTACAGAAGTGTGAAAAGAACTTTGCTAAATAAACAATGAAGTATTAATAAACTTATGGATGAAGTCTTCCTAGGTGAGGAATTAGACAAGCACATTACTTGCTTTCTTTACCTCCTACAGGACCATACCTACATGATATGGTATTTGCCTGTGGGGGAAGAAACACACACCTGTGGCAAACAAGCCATGGCTTTGGAGTCTTCTTCATGCCACAGACCACTGCACTATTAAGGATTTTATAAGCAGAAAGACTTCCTGTTTGATCAGTATCTAGACTGGAAATCACATACACTCTATACTGATAAACCTTGATTTTCTTCCTTTCTTTTGTGCTCATAATTTTAATCATAGCTAAAGAACTGACATGACCAGAAATAAGTGATAATGTTAATATTATCAAAAGATCCTCCAAATATCTAGATTTCTTAACAAGTTTATTGGCAAATTAGTACTTTTTTCTATATGAAGTACATGACCAAATATGTATTTACTGTATATGTGTTGCACATGCAGTCTGAATCCTCTTCTGAGTCACATCATACACTGAAATATATGAAAAGCAATTATTGATTACTTAGGTAAAAGTCATCCTCCTTGAAGTATTCCAGTTCACCTGCTACTACTAAGTACTGACTTCTAGAAGGATATCTGAAAGATAACCAGGATTTCTACATATCAAAACTGTAAGGTATAAAATTACTCCTTTGTTTGAAGCTCTTTCAAACTGAAATGATAATCTACTGGTGTACCAGTGGGATGCCAGAATACTTAAGAATTTGCAGATACCCCTGTCTATGTTTCTCATTATGCAAGACATAAATTATAACAAAATGACATTGTAACACAGTGTGCTACTCTTTTAAGGGAGAAGTGGGGAACAGTTGCCAGGAATCCATTGAAATACCAATTTGCAAAGGACTGCCAGCTGGCTGTCCATGAGAGAGTAAGACCAAAAAGTGGCATTTCCTGAATAACCTGGAAGGAGTTTGCATGACCCCTGGCTAAAAGTTTCTAGTCACTAAAGGAAAGGTGTCACAGTGCTACATAGCTGTCAATAGCTACATAGGGCAAACGGCCAGGGAACCATATTTGTTTTGCAGCTCCCTTGTTTCTCTTTCCTACCAGCTGGGCAAGGTTTTGGGTTTGCTTTTTTACTTTCTTTCTTCCCACTTTTAATTTTCTCCACAAGTAACTTTCATTTTTGGAGTAAATGTATGACATTAGCTGCAGCCCATACCAATAAATGGTAGTGTTTTTCACCTTGTCTCAATATCCTTTCTGCAACAAGACTGAGGCGGAACAGCTGGCTCACACTGGGAGACAACCTTGGATTCAAGACATCGTAGAAAAAAGGAGGCCAAGGTCAAGGCAGGAAAAAAAAAAAAAAAGTAAAAAAAGAAGGCTCTCTGATGTCCTCCCACTCTGCTTCTGTACAGAGGGCAGTAACTTTTACTCACATACTTGAAAATACATCACTGCCAGGGAAGAACACCACCTTGGCTTTGAGCTTCATCTGGAGGTGAGGCTCCAAGTTCTGAGCTGCAGGTTATACATTTCTAGTCCTAGGGAAATCTCACCTGTAAATGCTTTCACCTTAAATTACACCACTGATACAGCATTTGAGGATGCCACTTCTCTGAGAAAATGGACATGATGCAAGCTGAGTGTTGGTCATATCCAGACATGCTGCACTTACAGGTGGCAGAAAACTATAGCAAGAAAGAATTTCATAAGCGCAGGAAGATGATTGGCTGTTGGAAAAAGTAGAAAATATGGCCCTGGACTAAGACCTTTTCTTGTTAACAAAGTTTGAGCAAATAAATAATCCTTAATAGCACTACATGCATATTTTGGCATTAGCTCCAATTACTTTGAAAATAAATGACAGATCAATACTGATGATAAACTGTATGTAGGTTTGTATTTGCTCTCATTTTCCCCATTTATTCATGATAATTGAAATGTTCTACCTGGCTGCTCTATAATGCAGGGTTAGGGTTAGGCTTAGGGTTAGGCTTAGGGTTAGGATTAAAGGTTAGGATCCATTAGAGTTAGGTTCCATTAGGTTTTGGGTTAGGGTTAGAGTTGAGGCTAGGGTTAAAAGTTTGGGTTACAGTTAGGATTCATTAGGGCTTAGGGTAAGAGTCCATTAGTTTTAGGGTTAGAGTTAGGGTTATCACATGCTATTATTATGGATGAAAATTATTTTGGATGCCTTTCTATGAGATTGAAATATGTGACACCACATTCCAAGCATATTCAGTATTATAGAGCTACAGTGATTTTTACTCATGATTACTTGGATCAGTATCTCAAAATCTGTCTGCACAACAGAAAAACTTGTTTTATTTTTGCTTTGTAGTGTTTATAAACAGCACAGATTGTTCCTAGCCCTTCCATGGCCACTACAATCTATTATAGCATCTGTTCAGATTGAGTTTCTTGCTCTAGGAAGATTCTGAGTGAAAGCACACAGTATTTATTTATCCACTGCTATCTGGAAGTGTTTTCAGCTGTTGAGCTTGGAAAAAAATGCAGAGAGAACACAAAACATGAGAAGTCCACATTCTACTGTCCTTTACCATCAACAAGACTAAGCATATGGGAGAGCAGTGATGTGGTCAGGAAAGTGGATTATGTGAAGAAATGAGGTGATATGAGTTTTAGAACCATCTCTTCTAGAGTTCATCCATAGCTATGTACTAGATCTCACCTCAGGGAAAAAAAAAAAGAAGGTTCACATTGTGGAACATCCTGTGATCAAATAAAGATATACCTACGTAAGATACAAATGTGTCTTGGTTTGAGCTAGAACAGAATTAGCTCTGTTCAGCCATTCTACTTTTCAGCTGGGTCTCCTCTAACTTCACTTTCTGCAGTAAAGTATTTTCACAGAGTGCATGCTTCTGGAAGTGACAGCACTGACTGTTTACAGTTGCTACCAAGGAATGGTGTGCAGAAAGGCTCTTGCTTATACTTGCTCATGTGGAGCCCAAGTTCACTGCTAAATCTTGCGTATCACCTTGGGGTGGGTGAAGTAAAGGATGGCACCTGTGGGGAAGAGCTGACAGTTCAGGTGACCCTATGCTCATACTCAGTATAAAGCTGAGGGATCACAGGTGGCAAGCCTCTTCTTCACTGTCTGGTGTCTGAGGGGGATGTAATGGTGTGTTCCTGAATCCAGTCACAGAACCCAGCTCTGGAATCCCATTTGCCCCTGAGTCATGGTTAGCCCACCCTTAACACTTGATAGGATGTGTCCAAGGAAGCCAGTGTCTGTCACTTTTAGAACAATCTAAATCTCTTTTACGGCTAGAGGAAAAGGTTGTGATTGATAAACAGTAGCTCTGCATACAATAGCTACGAAAAAGAGACATAGGCTGCTATCCTCTCCAGAGATGTCCCTTTTGCCTGAGCCACGCTTGCCATTCTTCTGTTCACCATTACTTTAAGAATCTTCACAGCAAAACTAGTATTGGTGCCTGGTTTCTTATGTTTCTAAATATTTTTTAGCTCTGATAGTCACAGTCAACTGCAAACACACTCCTGGCATGTTAGAGTTAAATCACAAGTGTTCTTAATTTAAAAATTATTACCATACTACATAATTAATTAGACTTTTACACTTCAGTGTGTTTTGGTTCCCCAAAGAAAATCAAGCATAGAGAAAATAATTTAACTTTTTGTCAAGGTTTAATCTACCTGAAACATTGTTATATTTCATGGGAAGTATAAATTGCTTAGACCCTTTCAGACTTTCCTTAGTGCAAACAACAGATATTTATTTTAATGTTAAAATAAACAGTCATTTGAGAAGAATGCTTTATCCCTTCCAAATTAAAACCAACATAATATATATATATCTATATCTATTAATATTATATATTCAGGATGTACTCAAGTTGTCAGTAGGTGAAAGCTTGTGACAGAAGTAGTAATTCTACCAGAAATAGTTAAACACTTAAAAGACAACATGAAAAAGAATAGGCTGTCCAGCTAGATAGAAGAGAAGGATGGATTAAAATTCTCATATCGTGTACACAGAATACCAGGTGAGATACGATGAATCCCTGGAATAGCTTGGCCAGAGACACAGTAGATGCTTCATTCCTGCAAACACTCAAGGCTCCAAGACCTTAGGAGTCAGCAGCAGAGTAAGAAAGCTTGTCCTGAGGAAGACAACTAAACTGAGTTCAGAGCTCATATTCCAGGTTGTCCTTCAATTTTCAGCAAATATATTTCCGCTAATAAAATCATCTCAGCCCTTCTGTATTACTATTGCCCTATTCTTTGACAAGCCAGTCAAAAAGTTGTTAAAGAACAATAACACACTTGAACAGAAAGCAAGATAGGACTTAATTTGGCCTATTTTCAGTGACATGCTGCTGCAAAGACTGTAGTAGTATTACAGTGGTATTTCAGGTCACAATAGCTTCAAAATCATTTATTGTTAATAAAAGCACTATGAAAAGTTGCCAATGTGTGTGCTTAGTAGCTCTTTTATAAAGTTAACATCTACAGTCTGTCAAAGCCACTTTCAAAATACAATAATGTCTATATGGATAACTAAATCCTACAAAATTTACTCTTTTTAAATTAGGTGAAGCTAGTGTAAAATCAGTAAGACAGTGTATCTGCTTTGTCTTTATTGCAGTCAATAGTTTAGGGGTTTAGCTCAATTTGAAAATAAAATGAATTTTCACTTGGCACATCAAGCAGCATACACAACATCAGCAACAGTTGTTATTAAGGAATTATTAAAATACAATGTGTATGTTGAGCTTGGTAAACCTGATGTCAGATGATATTTGCTCAAATCAGGATGCCATTGCATCCAGAATATCAGGCCTGAAGCCAATGCATGGAAAGGAAATGAAAAATTTTGCACACACTTACTTCGCATTTGGTGTTGTTACTTCACTAGCTTCAACACACTTCAAAGGAGCTACTCTAAAGCTCATAGGAATTCTGAAAGTATGGCTTCTATACACATCAGCAATCTGACAGAGATTTTTTTAAAACATGGGAGTTTTGCATTAGGCATCTCTGAACCAGATGAGATTTGTCCTCTCCACATTTTTCTCCTTTAGTATGTGAGGTCCCATATTCAGAAGCAATGAGGAAGCGGAAATGGAAGTCTCTTAAACACAAGGTTCCAGGAGACTCCATATCCATAATCAAACAAATAAAACTTGTCTCTAGAACCTCAAGACTTCGGGAGCTATTCGTGGTGGACCTGGAGGGTCAAAATTAGGCCTATACATGTGCTGACTTGCCCAGACATGTTTTACTGCTATCCTTCCTTCTGTTTTGGGAAGAAGCAACCATGGGTAAAATGACAAAAGACCTGGAATCTGAGCACTTTGGCTTGTCCAACTTGTTTTTCTCCTGTTTGCATCCCATGGTAAACAGCCTTGTGCTAAGCCTGTGCTAGGCCTATGTATCTTCCCTAATATGGTCATAGCAAGCCTGTGGTTTCAACCAAATATGGTAAAGCTGGTTTACTGCCACTCCAATTGGATAAACTATTATGTCCAAAGACCCAACAAATCTCAGGCACTGCTATAACTACAGATAAGCAGGTAACACAACATACTTTGCTCTTGTTCCATGCTTGACTGATATTCTGTGTTCTGCTGTATCCGTGCCTGTGTTGCCCACCACCAGTGCTAATGCCTTACTATATATATAGCAATATAAGCAATAATCTAGCCTGGAACAGCTTCAAGTTTACCAGGACCAACTCTAATTGCCTTCACACAACAGCTGCATACAACAGCCAGCATGACACACTTGCTGAGACACATCGCAAGACATCTGCCTGCACCTGCTGGAGCAGCCCTGCATCTCCTAAGATGAGCAAAGGCCAGGACCAGCAGCCTATGGAGCTGGGAAAGGAATTCCAAAGTCTCATCAGCAGCCAACAGCCAGACTGGCCAGAAAGGCAACAGACAGAATTTCTTGCAAGTGTTTTGAGTACTGTCTCAATTTATTGCTAACCTTGCAAGTCAAGAAATATTTTTTGTGAGTAAATACTCTAGGCTTTTGCATTTATCTAGCTTCTGCCCTATGCAGAGGGGCCCTGAGTCCATCTAGTGTCCAAGCAGCAATTAACCACAAGAAAATTTTCCAGTTATTTGACTTCAATTGGATTCAATCATTGATATATATTGATAGCTAATACTAGAATCTAGATATTGTTTATGCAATGTATTCCATGACCGTTACAATTGAACCAGATTAAAATTAGTGGTCGGGGGTGGAAAAGTTTGAATATCAAAATTAAGAAACAATATTAATTTTGAAAAATTATCTCACATTAATTAATCATACCATTGCAGTTGGCAGGGGACAAAAAAAGGACATGGCAGAAAATCTAGCCCAGGGTATCATGATGCTATTGAAAGCAATAGTGCAATGCTGGCAGTGAATCACTGGAGAAGGTAATGAGACATAGTGCCATGGCAGAAGACCTGGTGAAGCAGTTCTGCAACTTGTGTTCAAAGAGGCTGATATTTAAAAGCATTGCTCCACAGGAAACTATGAGTTTAATTATGGCTATTGCCATTTACTTTTGAATGAAGCTGAATTTTAAGTGCTAACAGAAATGCCTAATTCATGTGATGCTAACTTTTACTGGGTCCTATTCTATACATGAGATGTCCTTCCTTGGAAGGAAAGAAGGAGGATGTCCTTCCTTAGAAAGACATCTCATGAAATGATGTCTTGAATATCACTTACAATTGTAAAGTGAGAGAGAAAGAAAGACAGCTGTTTTAGGACTCTGCTCTTCTTTAGTGTGTTTCAAAAAAATAATCTCTAATTTATGAAAGGCTGGCTTACCAATGCACATCCTGTAAGATATCTTATCAGAAAACATTTTGAAGATCAGCAGCTTAACTGCAGATCTATCAAAGAATCACAATAATTAGGTGTGGAAAAGGCTTGGTATACCACTTAGGTCTGCTAATGCAGGAATTTCTCTGGAGCATATTTATTCTTCATCTGCTTCTCAGGTCCATTTTAAAATGTGCATAGATGGGTTCCACTAATGTAGCAGCTTCTCTGCAGCATATTTATTCCTCATTTGTTTCTCAGGTCCATCTTAAAGTGAATACAGATGATTAATGCATTAGCTTTGATGGTGCAGAAACATGCATAGCAGGGAATCTTCTTTGCCTCTCTTTAAATACATTTTCAGTTTTAGGTTATTTTGCTACAGAGGTTGTATTTATTCACCCTCAATGTACTTCCTTGGACTATGTACCACTACTCAGAGAATAAAGCCTTTACATAGTACTGTTAGTAACATCTCCCCTCTAGTTCTTTAGCAGCCTTCATGTGTTTGTAGATTATTATAACATTTTTCTCATTGAACCAATTGTGTATTAATTAATAAGAATGGATTACAATATTTATTCTAAACCCTTCAGGTTGCAAGCAAGCAGAGAGGTAGAAAGAAAAGAGTAGAGGAGCAGGTATGCACTAAGGTATTGCTCAAAACAAATAAGATTGGCTAAACACTGCCTAAATGTCTCTTTTATTGATTATTTCAGAAACATTAGTATGTTCAATGATTTGATAATGGCAAATGATAGCAAAGATGGCCTAATAAAGATATAAGTGTTAAGCCAGCATGGAATGCAGTTTGTGAGCTAATTTTCATAGACACCACTTATCTGGTTTGGGTTATTTCTTTTCTTTCACTTGCAAGGTTGTTCTACCAAAATGATTTTCCATGAGGCTAGTGACAGTCTCATTTTTCACTATCAAGTAAGTCTGCATTATCAATTACATTCTCTCTTGTTATAAAGCTGTCTGTTCCAACACTCCACTGTGATACTGTTAGGGGGAAATAGCATCATGGAATACTTTCAGCAATGAAATAATAACATTTCTATAAATCAGCTTTCCCAATGCAATATGTCAAAGGCGAATAATTTTGAATAATATTAGCTAATATACCAGACAGTGGAGGGGACAGATATAATCATTCAGTCTTCATCTCTTCTCCAGACACATGGACTGCAGCACCCAGAAAAAAAACATGCAGTCTGGGAGGTAAATGACTCCTTTGAGCATAGGACCTCTGATTTCTGGCAGTCTCCAAATAACAAAATAGACCTTGAGATTGCTCCAGTTTGTATCAACTTCTAGCCATAGTCGGACCTTGATTTATCCCAAGGTTGAGATCGGCTATCAGTCTGAGAGACCAAATATGACATGTTTATAAAACAAATATAATGCTTATGCCCTTCACTGTTCTTAATTTAAATGTGTATATAAATCACATCTACAACACTGTCTGAGCCATACCAAATCACCCTCCCATGCTATGACTTTCATGTTTATACAAAACAAATGAAATTAACTCTTTAAGGAGAAGAGGAACCTCATGCACTTATCTGTGTTTCTAAGTTGAGTCCCTTCTACAAGTGCTGATTTTCAGCTCACTCTGAGGATTATAGTTTCCATCTGCAATTGTCTGGCAGTAGTTTTAGCTGGCAAACAGCCAGAAGCATAATGTGAATAACAGCTGATTCAGTGGGCCAAGAGTAGTAGTTCATAAAGGAAAATTCATAGCTGTTAAAGAGTTGCTCATAAATATGTCTGGTCTTTCACCTCACAGAGAATTGTGATTTTCCTTTTTAAGGTATTAGCACCAAATGTCAATTCAGTCTCCCTGTTTTAACAAAGTACACTGCTAGCATCGTTAGACCTGCTGCCTTCCCTAGGTATGTTGGCCCAGCCAGCCAGTAGAGTCCAGCTCATGCAAGATAGTGAGAATATCAAGCACCTATGAAATTCTTTCTATGAGATTCCTTAGTGCCATAATACTTTAGATTTTGCTCTTTGACTGAGCACATGGCTTCATTTTTTATAAGTTATTGACATAGTCTGAAGGAACAACCATTTTTGGGACTAATTTTATATCCTCAGAGACATAAAGTAGTCCCAAGACTGTCTAAAAACACTTTCAAAGAAAAGCCATGTTATAGCTTTGTAAGATACAGATGTGGAAGATTTTCAGGCTTTAACAGATTTAGCAGCATGCTCTTTTCAGAAAGACTCTCATTTCTCTAAGCATTATTGCACTGTGCTAAGGGACTATGTTTAGTGTCTTGTGGCCAGGTTTGATATAAATTACAGAGATACTCCTTTAAAATTACTGATAGCATCAATGAAGAAATATTAATTCATTAATTCCGTAACAAAATGAATGCTTTCATATAGGTGGCTACAGCTTGTAACCCTGACCCTTAAATCAGGCTCTCACACCTTTTGGTACCCCTGATTAGGTATCCTATACATCCTATGTGAGATGACGTTAATGAGGCCCATGCAAACATCATAAATGGACAGAGGAAACATGACATATTAAAGTCATATAAAACACATTGCTAAATATACAGTGTAGGACCTATAAAACATGAAACATGGGCATGTTAAATTAATGCTCCTGAAAAGATGATAGGGGTCAAAATAAGCTCTTGCTAAAAATCTGTAACTGATACATTTATCATCATAAACATTGTGTTAAATTGACACAGTGAGATAATAAAGTTATCTTTTAACTTAAAATGCAGACAGCAAGAATGCAAGGCAACAATTTGTATTTCTTTACTAAAACACTGCATTTAAATTAGCTCAGTATTGGCTGTCAACACAAATAAAACAGCACAAGTTTGATAGGACAAATCTCTTACAGATGATGGATCCAGCTTGAGCAAGCTGCTTGTACTATCATATCAACTGTGCATTTCATGACACAACTTGATGAAAACCATCTTGAGAAATAAAAACAGAGGCTTTTTACTAGCCCTGGTAAATACTCAAAGCTAGTATGAAATGTACCTTACTTCTTTCTAAGATCCAGTCCAAAGCTACTCTCCCTTAGCTTCAAACCGTTCCCTCTTGTCATGTTGCTAGACACCCTTATGAGAAGTCCCTCTACAGCCTTCCTGTAGGATTCCTTCAGGTGCTGGAAGGCAGCTCTAAGCCCCTCTCTGTTTGAGGACTTCTTTAAAAAGTCTGTTAAACACCCGATCTTTCCTATTCCAAAACTGGAGTTTTTCTAGTATTGTTACTCTATGAAGAATCCTCAGCCAAACAAAGTTTTATACAACAAGTGGTTCCACTGACTGCAAGGAGCTTCTGCTCAGAAAGATGAAGGACTTATGTCCTCCTCAAAAAGTCTTCATTCATTTTACAGGAAATTTTACTGCCTAGAAAAATGCCCAATTAAAAAAAAAAAAAATCTCCTGTGTGTGATCTTCAAAAGTAGAATAAAATCTGTTTCTGAAGTTCTCAGGGATGCTTTTCAATACACAGGCTTTAACAAAATCAGCATTCTGCCTTTTGGAGATAGAGAATCTGCCTGCTGAACAGTAAAGTTTGGGATTCTACAGATCAGTTTTTCCTCCAGGCCTGCATACTTTTGCTCACAGCAGTTTGTCTTCTACATTACTGATGCTAGTTTGAATCTCACCAGTTCCTCAATTAGCACCAAACTTGGAACTCAGTTCTATTCTTCTTCATCCACTTTTCCATTTTGTGAACTCTAATGGCCCAATCTCTACTGTCATTGACACAGGAACTGGAAAAAATTGAGGTTTTTTTCTACTTATATTTTTGTTTTGATTACTCAAATGTATATTTTAAGTCCTATCTTGCATTCAATACCTTTTCATTTTTTATATTTAAAACATGAGTATGTGTAAGAAAGATTTTCTTATTCACACTGTTCTGGGATAGTTCCACTAGAATGTTTTGCAGTGTAACTGCCTTTTTTTTTCTTTTTTCACTCTTGCAATACTAAATTCTCTGTACCTCAGTACACAAAAGGACTTCGTAAATCACAGATAAAATACTTCCTTTTTAAGTTACTGATCACCACTGATTTTAATCAGATAATCACACTGTGGTAACGGTTGGAAGGGACCTCCAGAGATCACCTACTTCAACGCCCCTGCTAAAGCAGGTTCATCTCCATCAGCTTGCTCAAGAATATGTCCCAGCAGGTTTTCAAAGTTTCCAAGGACGGAGACTCCACAAACTCCCTCGACAGCCTGCTCCAGTGCTCCATCATCCTCACGGAAGTTTCTGCTTATGCTTAGGTGGAACTTCCTGTGTTATAGATTGTGCCTGTTGTCCCATGTCCTACCACTGGCCAACAATGAAATGATTCCAGCCCTATTTTCTTGATTCCTGCTCTTTAGATACTTATAAGCATTAACAGAATCCCCTCTCAGTCTTCTTTGTACAACTCATCTAAGAGCTAACTTTCTCTCTTTACAGTGATAGATTGATACCAGTACTGACAATTCAACACTTTCCTGTTTGGACTGCCACTATCATTAGCTACCAGAGCTGTTGGATAATATTTTCTTTATGCAAATGGTAGAGCTTTCAACTTTACTTAGGTCCCAGAAGTATTAGACCCCTTATATCTGTAGAGTATTAAAGAAGTGAATTGGGAAAAGTAAAAGGCTTTGAAGAAAGGAGACAGAAAAAATAAAAGAAGTAGAGAGAGATTCACATACAACTTACATTTTCTTTATATTAAGTAACACTTATATATTCATTTTCCCTGAGCTTTACTGTATTTTGATTAGTCCCTGAAGCTTTGAAAAGATATGAAGAGTATTGGTCCCAGAACACAAAGTTATACCAAATAACATCATCATCATAAAAAAATCCATAACAGACTGGGGACTGTTGGAATTATCAGAGATAACTTTAAATTATTAATTCTATAATAAACCATTAATAATGAATGCAGGAAGTATTACAAAAGCTTTCACAGCATGATAACATCCAAATTTTACTTACCAGATGTGTTTTATTGATTTTCAGAATTGATAACTCAACTGTTCTATCAGAGGTATGCTGGGGAACCCATGCATACATAAATAAATAATTGCATGTAGAATGAGCAATGCTGCTGAGGACAGCTTTGTGCACCACAGTCATTTTAATTCCTCTTTCAAAACATGTAGACTTCAGGAGGACTCATGAAGAAATAGAGAGGTTTTATTTGGTTTGTGGTTTGTGTAGACATTGGGTTCTATTTCAGGCATCCACCTCAGGAGGAATACCTTACATAGATATTCCAAATGACTCAATTGACCTTTCAGTAGTTCTATTAACTATTAAAGCTACTCTACTCACCTAAATCCATTAAGGGACTTATCTAAGCAATCTAATTTTCAAACTACCAGTTTGCTTATAGGTCTTGTTACAGTCAAAGTTAGCTTAGATGGAGAAGATTTCTACAGCTGTAATGCTGCAAGTAGAAATATGGTCTAGCTTTTACCACAGCTAACCTCAAATACATCTTGTACCACTACAATGAGCTAGTCACACATAGCTCAACCCTGTAAGCTCTTTTGGTCTGAAGACACAGCAGCTATGTCAGTTGAGGACAGTTCATAGTTCCTGAGGCAGAGGACAACACATCTGATCTGATATTTTGCAAAAATAGCTTAGATACTGAAAAGAATTGTAAGACCTACTGGCAGAGGAAAACAAAGTTTCCTTTTACTTTTCCCCCTTAACACTCCCAAATAACATCAAAATACAATCCCTCAGCCTAGGATGCCTGAAACAGTATCCAAAATGCTGTTCTCCCAAAGAATGATTACAACAGAACTATATTTGCTTGCATCAATACTCAATAGTGCTGCTTTGTCATCAAGATTAAAAATAGAAGCAAACAAGAAGAGTAAGCAAGCAGAGACATACATTAAGAATTTTTTAGCCCATAAAATGGTTGACATCTCTGTGACTACAGAATTTCCTTCCTGGACAAGAAACTGTTATACAATTCAGGTTTAATCATAACTGTTACATGTGGTGCATGAGAAAAGCTGGTGCTTGAGAGGCAGGCAGCTAGCACGCACACTCACCATATACATTTTAGAAAGAAAGTCAATTGTCCTAAAAACAGTGAGTGATGTGTAGACCTCTCCTGGCAGCAGCAATAGGAATGATCCTGCATAACTAAGTGATCTACTCACAGTGCCCTTTTGTTTCTCCATCTCAACTGCCAAATTCTACATTTGTATTTCTCTTCATTGATGGCAGGAAGATTGTTTAGAGCAGCAATATGCGCCATGATGTTCACTATTATTATTCTATAGTGCTACAGGAGACTTCTGTACCTAGTTCATTAAATCATGCAGGAATAAAAGGTTACAGATACAGAGAGAGAGGCCAGGAGATGGAGAAGGGAAGCAGAAATACAGGGGCATTGGAACAAACTGCTTCACAGAGGTTCGGGTTCATACCTCAAATTCACACTTATAGTTCTTGAGCATTGGGAGGCTGAGTGCTTCTGATGGAAAACTGAAAGGTGTTTCCTCTGAATTTCATTTTCATAGACTGCCAAGAAACCATGAGCCATCTTCTTTCAGATTATGAGGTCTTTCTGTATGAATAAAAAGAGCTATGATGGGATTCCTAGACCTGTCCCAACAGCAACCCGCTCTGAAGAAAACAGGAAAAGGAAATATTTTTTTATTTAAAATGCATATTTCATGTTTCCTTTCTCTTTGTATTAGGTGATGAGCCACTTGATAATCAACTGGCAAGAGCCTGGAGGGCATTATATGTCTCATGCAAAATCTATTAGTTAATTAGTTAATTTTACTGAATGACCTTAAGGGTCTTTTCCAACCTAAGTGAATTTGTGACTATGCTGAAGTAGATATAAACCTCTTTTTTCTGTTGACAGTAATTCAATAACTCCATGCCAAGGGTATCCAAATATATCTGATCTATATTGTTAAGTGTATCTTAAGTGAGACACTCAAGTCTATCATAAGATAAGATTTTAAGTAAGCTGTAAGATGGCTTACTTTGCCTGGTTGTTACTTCATTAGCAGAGTGGAGTATTAGCCATGGGTTGTGAAGGAAGTAATATGTTAGTTTTTGCCCTTTTTCACAGGGAATTGCTCTTTCAGGGACTCTGGGGAGCAAAAAGTTAGGCATTCCCCTCTGTTGCACTCATAAGTAAAGAAGGTAAGATAAAGTAAGATAATCAATAGCCCTTCTTAAACACATGAGATACAAGGACCAGCTATGGAAGGAATTCAGCTGCAGTAACCCAAAAGGAGGTGGAGGGATGGCGATGCCTACAAACTAGCTACAGAACATATGTGTCAGTATCAGTAATATTTACAGTTGAAGCTTCATGAACAGCAAGAAAGGGCACAGACACACACATTCCTACAGATTGTGTTGAAGTGGCTTAAAGAGATGCTTTCAGTTTAGGCTAACATGTTCTAATTTGTATTGAAAGAGACTGGAAGTGTCAACAAGGTCACTCACCACATTGAGCAATTGAGTAGGGAAGCTCTGCTTTATAGAAGGGTGTTTACAGTCACAGTCATAAATTCTTGAACTTTTCCTACGCAGTTTGCAAGAGCTTGTCTTTGTCCAGACTGCACGATACTAACATCTATCATTTTCAGAACATTTCTGGAGCATTTACCAATGTCAATGATTCCCTGCTTCTACCAGCATCCAACACAGGGTAGACATGACAGGCTTCCAAAGAACTACCTGCTTGTGGAAATATCTGAGGCTTTACAGAGAGGGAGGAAACAGTTTGTGGAAGCGACACAGGCTTATTGCAGATTCTTCATGCTTCTCTATTGAATGGTAGTCAGGACTGCAAGTTCTGAAGCAGTCTCCAAAGCTACTTTTCACTAAGGATATGTGGTTTAGGTGGCCCTTCTCATTGACCCTGGGGGTCTCCAGTGCCACCAGACTGGCAATAATTAATTTTTTTATCACAGGACCAAAGTAATTTTAAACCTTGCATATTTCTTACAAATTGTTTGATGATGAGGAGGCACTGCTGAAGGCACACTCCTGTGCTGGCTGAAATGATCTGGGGGCCATTATACCCAAGCTAATGCAGAGAGCTTTGGGAGACAGCTGTAGAAATGCCTCTGCCTTGGGTTTCTAAGCAGTCAGAAATGGAGAGAAGTGGACTCTCAGCTCAACTGCAGACATTTTCATTCCTATTTAGATGCATGTCAGGTCCTGTCATGTGCTTGCTGTGTAGAAACAGAAAGCACACACAAAGGACTAGAACAGTTTGAAAAACAGACAAATAACCTAGCTTTTTGTATCTGCCTTTTATTGGTCAGCACTCCTTCAGTCCTTTGGGGAGGGACATTATCCTTTTTGCTAGCCTGTTTTCTTTAAAGTAAACAACAGAGTTTGAAGAATCACTTTTAAGGCAGAAGAAAACAGCTACTGCTGAGAGTAGAAAAGTCTAGATAGTAAACCCACTAAACTGTTATTGAACAATTTTCCTACCTAGTCATAGAATCACAGAATGGGAAGGACTGGAATGGAGATGATCTAGTCCAGTCCCACTACTAACATGGCTATGCCTAGACCAGCTTGCACAGGACGGTGTCCAAGCAGGTTTTGAAAGTCTCCAGAGAAGACTCCACAACCTCAGCATCTTCATGACCTTCTTTTGGATTCTCTCCAGCAGTTCTCTGTCTCTCTTGAACTGAGGAGCCCAGAAATGTACTCAATACGCCAAATGTGGTCTCACTATGGCAGAGCAGAGAAGGAGAAATCCCTTGACCTGCTGTCCACTGTCTTCTTAAGGCACCTCGGAACACCATCGGCCTTCTTGGCCATGAGGGCATATTGCTGGGTCAAATTCCAATGAGCCATCCCAATGTTTGGTCACAATTAAGGAGCCTTATGGCTTTGCTTGTTGAAATTTCATTATGTATTTTTGTTGTGGCTGACAAAACACTGGAATTCATCTCTACTGCTGTAGGAAAACATACCATGGTTCAAGAAAAAAAAAAACCCATGACTAACAGAAGAATGTACATAGACTGATGTATGGTTATGTCATTTTTGCCATTATCACCTCAGTCACAAAAGGCTGGAATTGAGTGAGCTTGAAAAATATCCTTCAGATGCAGATTGTTCACTTGTATTTTAACAATTATATCAAGAGACATTATTCTTCCATTCTATGTGTGAATTATGTTATCTGTAAAAAGAATAAATTCAGTCACAGAAGTAAAATATTATTAAGGTGTTTTTTTGGTGACAGAATTGACAGTAAACTCTTTTGTAACAGTTTCCAAAGTTGCACAAGTAATATTTTTTACAAGAGGAAGTTAGTAAATACAGATTTCTCTACACATAGAGAACTTTTTGAAGATTGTAACAAGACATCTAGGAGGCAATGACTATCAGGCTACAGTGAAAGGAACATGGTTGGAGGGAGGGGAAGGAGGCAAAGATTTTAGGTTGCCCATCATTAATTTCCCATCACGACCATGCATCTCTCTCAGCCAAGGATGGCAAAGCAACAGTAGAGATTGATGAGTCAAGACTTGTACTAATAACTTTAAGTCTCCTACTTTGCATCTTCATTTGATGTAGGAGGCCATGTATGGATCATCACTTCTTTTTACATTGCAGCATGCAATGAATGGCTGTGTTTCAGTGCCTTTTTTTGACAGTGTAGCATAACTCTAAAGCTGTAAAGTCTGCTTTTGAGGGAGCACAGGCAGTTTGTGTAGCATAGGCTATCATCACCTTTTCAAATGAGTTCACAAGAGGAGGTCTTCACTTGCACTGCATCTATAATTGCAGCAAGTTGTCAGAAAATATTTGCTTCTACTTAAGTGAATAAACAAGCATCTGATACTAAAAAATACTTTTGCATTTCCAGTCTTTATTTAAAATATTTCACTATAATTTTGTTGTGTTCATGTCTACTGATACACTTCAAAACTAAAAAAAATAAACAAATGGAAAAAAAACCCCAAAACCAAAACAAACCAAAAAACTCCAGCAAAACCACAGTATAGGAATGCAATGATTTTAAACTATTTTTTCTTTCCTTGGAAAAAAAAGTGGTTTAATGAGAAGAAACAAATGGTTTGGGGAAATGTCAAAAATAGCTGATTAAATTATTAAAAAATCCAAACAAAGTTTTTTTCAGGAACTACTATAGAATGATCTAGTTATCTTGTATTTTCGACAGCAGAAAGAGCACTTTCAACATTTAATTAAAGAAGAAAATACAAACTGTTCTCTTAACTTCTTCAACACTGATCTATTATTTTATTGCCGGCATAGAACAGTTGTGTCAGATTAGAAGAGTGCCATTTCCCAAAATCTATCTATTCTATTCTGTTTCACACAGGTTTCAAACTGTGTCAATTCTTGTTCTATGCATCATGCAGTAGCATATTTAGCAATGTGAATAATGTGTTGATGTGTCATTGTTTTGTTCCTTTTCTAGGGAGAGGGAACTGTGCAGTTCTTTTTATTTTTATAATGGTTTCCCTTCTTTTTTTCTTTTTTTTTTTTTCTTTCTTTGTTCCGTTTTAAAAGAAAATTCTTTGGTATTTCCAACTTAGAAAGGGAAGGTCTGTAAAATGTTCCCAGTACACCTAGAGCTTCAGGTGGAGAATTGTGATGACCTTCTGTTTCTGACGGCAGTTATTTCACACTGTATCCTGCATATGTAAGATTCAGCCATGTAAATATTTCAACATTTTCAACCACAGATTTTTATCTTTAAAAATATAAGATGAACATCATAGCACAAAAAATACTGGGATACAGAACTTGATTAAACCTTGTGAGTTTGTGGGCAACCAGCACAGAGAAAAGGAGAGATTTAAAGTGCTGAAGAGATGTATTCCAGCTTTTTTTTTTTTTTTTAATTAGTTAGGGATTTGCTAAGAAGTGTAAGATTCACACCCTGATATGTCCCATTGCATAACCTAGACAGGAGTTGATAAACACATGGGTCACTAAGTCATGCTATCATTCTGGCATACAGACTTCCCAAGAAAACAGAGCACAATTGAAGTAAACACTGTAGGTATTGCCTCAGCAAAGCTTAGCAACAGCAAAAAGCCTTAAGATGAACTGTGACCAAATGATATTTCTACTTTTTGAAATTATTTCATCTGTTCACCACCAGTATGTCTTCCACACACTTGTTCTAAGGTAATTTCTCTTAATTTAACATCCATCAATAATTGCTTCAAGCTGCTATAAGTAATGGCATTCTACAAATGAGTGAGAATCACTACATTACCACATAACATACTAAAGATTTCTCAATTATTTTTTTTTCTAAGTACATCTATCTAAACCCTTGCATGTAATTCCTGAGCATAAAATCTGTATTTTTATGAAAAACATGGGAGAGAAAGACAAAATGTGGACCCAGTCACTCATCAGATGACATCAATAGAATTACAGCCCTTAATTTTAGCATACATTCAGAACTGATTACTACAGATTGACTTCAGGGATCCAAAAGTTATCATTAATAGAGCTGGAAAATTTTCAGTCACTAGTACAGTAGCCTAAAACCAATTCCAGGCTCTGACACTGCCCATGGATGTAATGAATAGGCCAAAATAGGAAAATTTACCTGAACTGTTGAGAGTTAGAAGTAAAAAACCAAAACAGTGGACATAAAGTTTGACTTTTTGAGAGTCATACTAAATTTGTCTGTTATTGTAAAATCAACAACTCTTAAAACTTTTGCCAATGAATAGCATTTACAACCTGAATAGCCAGCACAGCTAAATGCAATAATCATCCCACTGAGAACAGTTGCTGCAGAAAAGACAGGAAACTAGTCAAGACCAAAAGGTCATTTCAAACTGAAATGGCTGGACGTGCTACCCAATGCATCCCGTGTTGCAGTTTAACCAGTAGAGGATGGTGTTTGAAGGCAAATGATTTAGGAATGGAAACTAGGTAACTTCCATTTAAAAAGTGAGTCATTATACTGTAGCTCAATAGCTATTATGAAAGATGCTGATACTGCCATTCTTTACAAAGAGAGTGACATCTACAATGCATCCTTCTGATAGCTGCCTTATTCCTCTGTTAGAACTGTTACATTCAAAAGAGCAAAACCTCCACTGTATTTCCCTTATGTAAGTGCATATTCCTCAGTTACATTTATTTACAAACCGTGTTTACTTTTTTTTTTTTAATAGTTCATGGTCTCATCCACTAAAATAATATACACATATCTTTAGCTGTTTTAGCAACAGCTCCAGTTTGTAAGGAGCTTGGTGTCTATAAAACCTCAAAGAACAATATTCATCCACACTTTAATTCACACTTTTTCAGATTAAATCTTCATTCACTGTTGTCTGTGAATAAATAGAGAAAACAGCACATGTGGCAAACTGTTAACAGCACAAAATACAAACACAGTGACAGAAGTATTTAAAACTTTTTCATTTGTTGAGTTTTTTTATGACTAACAGACAACGTGGTGGTGATAGAGAAGAGGAAGACAATTATGGCACAAATCAAGCTGGACAAAAAGCATAAGAGAGGCAGAGTACTGATTAATCATTATAAGGGCATAAAAGAAAAAAACACACTTCAAGGCAGTTTGCATAGGTAGCAATGGACTAGATTAAGAGTTTGCAGAGAGATTTGACACATGCTGAATTAGCCCTGACAAACAGAAATAAGATTCTACTTATCCTAATCCTAATGACCCTAACTTCCTAACTCTAACAGAGTGTATTCAATCTGTGTTATGATTTCAGAACAGTATTTGGTATTCTGCTCAAAATAGCCTGTTTAGTAATGACACTTTGACCCCTGTTCATATTAGGTTTTAGACAGCTATTGGTCTTTGTCCATATTCAGCAGCCTGAGAAAATATTTGGTTTTTATGATAGTGAAGCCCTTTCTTTCCTCAGCTAGGACCTTCCTAACCCACAGTGTATTGTTCCAGTTACCATTTCAGCACTGGCACTACTGCTGCTCGCTGAAATGTTTTCCACAAACTTTTCATGGAGGCTAGCACAGCTTGAGCATAAAAAAGTCATAAACGAAAGTCACATCTAGCAAGATAGAGCAAAGCCTGCAGTGTGGTAGTGGCCAGCCCCACCTCACAGCATCAAACCTAATGCTGCTTTTTGGTGCAACTGAATCACACTGTTCAAAATCACTCACACTGTTAAAGATGAGACCAGAACCTAAACTACTCCATATCTGAGGATCTTTCCTCTGCTTTCACTTGCTGATACTTTTTAGGGAATTCCAAATACACTTAAGCTTCAAATCACAGGAAAGCAATATTTCCAACAGAAGGGCAGCAATCTAGTATGATATACCTGCCAAGGTGCAAACGCCTTGAACCAGAGATTTCCCAAAAAAGTTAAAGGATTAGTATTTCAGGATGAGTTCAATGCTTCAGCAGAAGCTGGAGTTCAAATTCACTTCACAAATTAGTCACACAATCACATGCTTAAAATATGGTGCTGACTCTCCAAGTGTGCTGGTTTGTTTCTAAGGAAACAACAACACGGGAAAAAAAAGTGAAAATTTTTCACTTGAATTTACAGGTATGCTCTGACCACTTTGCAGAACTCTAGTAGTGGAAAGAGGCCTTCAAACTGAGTAGTTGACAGTTCTTCCCATAACAAGAGCAAGAGAGAAAAACTGCAGCTTTGTATGTGACCTGTTACGCTTAGGAGTTTGCTGCTATGCCTCATGGTACTGATAATATTCACATGAAACACTAAGGATCTGATTCTTCACTCAGAGCCATTCAGTGTAGAACTAAATCTTCTGAAATTGCTGTGCTTTAAAATCAGTGCAACTTTGTGCAAGAATTGAGCTCTTACAGCATTACCCAGCACCATGGAGTGATGAATTATATAACATTAACAAATCTTCTAACTTCTCGGTAAATGAGAATTTAATGACAAAGCCTCAATAGGCTCAGCAAGTCAGGTAAGTGCCACAAAGTCAGCTTGTTTATATCCGCAGATTATTTGAATTATTCAGGCCTCTTGGGTTTTCAAAACTGAGCTGGAAGTCTTTCACATATAGACTTTCTGAATTGTGTGTACAGTAACAAGAAAAAAATATTCCCAGAGAAACTTCCCATGACAAAATATCCCTGGTAAAAACAACAACTGTTTTTCAGCACATGAAGTGGTCTTGTCAATCAACTAAGACTATGGCAAAAATGCTCCTGAAATAATTTCTAACAGTAGTTTAGGAGGCAACCAATGTGTTTCTCACTTGTCAGTAAAGACCATTCTTACAATTAGAAAAAAAGAGTATCTATTTTTCACAATACAGATTTAAATGAAACCTTCTTGGCCTGGAAAGGGCTAGCACTGGAAAAACAAAGATATTGAAGAGCTGAGGTCTTCTCTACGTGCATTCTTACAACCTGAAATGGAGCCCTCTGATGCTATTGACAGCCTACTTTTCCACTGGACTTTATCAGATTTTGAACTTGGTTCTATTTATGTCATCATGCTTACAGCAGATTTAAATATGGTAGCTAAGGCATATGGGTGACTAAAGTGGACAGTTTTGGTTCCAAGATTTCCAAAATATAAAGATGATTGTGGCCAATGAAGGACATTACTTGTAGTCTTTCACCTGTACTAGCCCTTCCTCCTCCTCCTCTAAATTCTATTTAACAGTGAGTCTGAAAAAGTAAGACTTCAAAGGCTAGGGTAAAGAAAACGTTTAGTTTATGCAAAAATGGAAATTAGCAGTTGTTCAATTTGCTTTACCTGGAATCAATAATCTAACTTCCCTTGGAAGATTTTCTGCAAAGATGCTAACTCATTCTTAATAAGGACTCTAGAAGTGATAATGAAGTGGACTGCAAGCAGAAAAAAAATCCAAATTAACACTTCTTGTAAGAGTAAAGATGATGGAATTGTAAGTGATTTGGATAAAAGCTTACCTGAATAGCTGAAGCTTGGTAATAACACATACTGATAACAGACTTTCTACTATAGATAAATCATAAAAAATAATTTGCTTGTTAAAGAAAAACAAAATATTGTTGATGAAGAGCCAAAATATTTTAAGTCTCCTGCTTTAGGTCATGAGATGGGTTTCAGTTTACATGACCTGTGATAGTCGCTTCTTTGATTTCTTTGATTTCAAGGGTTCCTGGATTTTAGCATCTATTGTGCTCCACTTTGAAATGAAACACAGGGACAATAACGGAGGCTCAATGCAGAAAACATAGTGAAAGGAGTAAAGAACTCTCATTCTTTGTTCAAGGAGGTAAATCCTAGTGGTAATAAACAATTCTAGAGAGTTCTCATTTATGTTCAGCAAATATTTTACATATTACTTAGAGTGGTAAATTTATTTAATTCTGAAATACTTATGTGAAAAGAAAACTAGGAATCAAATTCTTAATGTTATATGGATGTTCTGTCATTGACTTCCATGTATATAGAATCAAGCTTGAGTAACTGATGGATCATGCTGCATTTCAGTTTTCAATAAAATCACAAAAGGAGGTCACTAAAGTACAGGGTTACAAGAATTTTTAGACATACTAAAGACAAGAATGATTGTTTTCATAAAGAAGAGTTTCTTAAGCAATAAGACTTGAGACAAAAAAATAATACTAATCAATGTGTTGTATCCAAAGGGGTCCAATAATGAATTTCAGTTACATTTATTCTACGACATTCCTTACTTATTGTTCAGCATGAACTAAACCTTATGAACCTACTGATTCAGTAGAAATAATCAAGTGTCTTCAATAAAAGATGAATGGGACTTTCCAAGGTTTTATGAAACTACATTGACGTGACATACATACTTATTTTCTGATAGTAGCTTCACATTATTGCTGACTTCAAAATACCTACTTGTAGTATAAAGGCCAATTACTTAAAAATTCTGGAGTGAGGAATCTATCACAAATACTTTTCCACTCTTAAAGAGTTTGTGAATGGTACTTGTATCCAAAATCCTTACTACTCTAGTGCACTATGTTTACCTCATCTGCAAGTAGTTGCTAAGTTCATATATATTTAGATCTACTCTGCTTTAAAAAAAAAAACAAAACAAACAAAAACAACAAAACAAAACTGTACCAGGCATTAATCTGATATTTTATACACTGATTCATTTTAATTTTATTTGTAGATGTATAAAAATGTATAGTCCTTTAGCAGAGTTTTATGGTTCAGTGGGGTTTTTTTGTTTGTTTTTTGGTTGTTGTTGATTTGATGTTGCTGTTTTGGTTTGGTATGCTGTTTGGGTTTTGTTTGTTGTTGGGGTTTTTTTTCAATAAAATGACAAAATCCTAATCCTGCTCAAATACATAGCAATGTTTCTGTTGGTGCTAACAGCATAAAATCGATCCTGTCAGTGCGGTCAGCAATACTGGGATTTTGCTCCTAACTGCAGTAGCAGGTGGATCAGTGATCTGTGAGAAACATGCAAACCACTGATTAATATTGGCTCACTTAACCACTGGTGCTCCACGCAGTATGAACTGTGTCTTACTGGCGAAACCTTCACGTGAACAGCAACTCACGTTGTAGCTGGGTAGTAGGGAGCAGTCTTTACATGGTAATATATATTACTGAACAGTCAATAGAGCTTTTAAGAATACCGTAACAGGTAAGTCACAAAACTAATGAGCTGAGCTATTAAGCTTAGGCATTTCTGAAATCATGATTGAGCAAATACTATTTATTTTTACTTAATTTCTTTAGGGATATCTGCCACCACTGGAATGTTGATATAAAGAATTTATATTGTAATGAATCATCTCCTAAAAATATTTGTATGCTATCTCAGGTTTAAAAAAGCAACAACAACAACAAAAAAAAAACTATTGTAAGCTGTAAAACACATCCAACATGATGTCTTTTCACTAATGGGATCAACAGAATACATTAAGTACACCACAAAACTGTAATGGAAAAAGTATGTGATTATTTGTAGTCCACACTAATATTTTCAATAATGCATGGGAAATATATTATACAACATTCATTATTCATCCACTTTTCTCCTACATGCACCTGAAAATGGGATGGTTCACTTTGCATTAGGAATTTTTGATATGGTGTGTTACTCTGCCATTACCTTTCATGCTAATTGTAAAGTCAGTCAATTGCATGGCACCTTCTCATGGTGGAAAATTAATTTTCTTTAACTATGTATTTTTTTTCCTTCTCTTTTTCTGGATAGTTGAACAGAAAATAGAGATTTCTAGTATTCCCACCACACACTGCTTCTCTGCAGATTAATTTTTGAGACGGAGTCTGAAGAAGTAACCAGTTAGTCATGCCTCTGTCAACAGTTTTATGACTGAAGGAAGTCTGACATTCAATGAATGACCACACATAAAGCTGATAACAAAGCCAGCTTTGGCATAATATTATCTCTGCTGCTTAAGCCTAGTAGCATTCTGAAATGGCAAGAAGGAGGAAATGTTCAAGTGTAAAACACACACTCACAGTACTAGCATTAAATACTTATCTTCATACTTGGAACTGAAACTGAGAGTCATCATTAACTCAAGTTCTGCAGTCTTACAAATATTACTTGGTTTGCTTTGAATGAATGTTTAGAAACATGGCAGTGAATTATTGCTATTTCTACATCAAGTAGTATTATCATATAAATAAAACTCTAGTCCATTTTTTATTCATTAATAGATGGAGTTGCATACATTTTAAGTTCTTGGACAATTTGTGGAAAAAAGCCACCCTGACCAGCAGCTTCTTATAAACACAGTCCAAATTTTGTAAATAATTGTAAGCTGTTTAAAAAAAAAAAAAATCCAAATTACTTTGTTTGCTTTTAATTGTAGAAAATCAGTTTTTCTTACAGCCTTAACAATGGTCCTTAAGGGTGCTCACTGTCCCAGACAAGATCAATATAGGATTTTATATCTATATAGGTTTTATATGTGATATAGTGTGCAGGATTTGGTTACAGAAGGGCTAGTGGAGCTTTCACATGGCTACTCATACTGGGAAAAGAAAAAAAATGTGAAAAGGCAATCAGGTCAGTAATGTTGTCAGGATATTTTGACACATCTTTTGATGAATCCCATAATCTAAAATGGTCATCTTTTTGAAGCAACATTTGTCAGATATTCTTTATTGTACTATTACAACTAAAAGCTTTTAGTTTTCCACAAAAGTAAAGTCAGATATTACTGAGGCTTATAGAAACAGACACCTGTTCAACCACTTCCTTACCCAGTCTCCAACATTCAAACCAGAGAACAGATCATACCAAAACAAACAACACCTAAAGATACATGAAAGGTTTTCCCATGAAGCATTTAGTCAGCATCCATAGCATTGTAATCCCAACAGCTGCAAGGATTTGTTCTTGAAAGACAGGTTAATAGTCACAGCTCTCACGTACTTTCATTTAAAAGAGCAACTGCAACAAAATGCTGTGCTTGAGCACTGTCAAGATACAGTGAATGGGAATGAATCAGAGGACACTGGTGTCAGACGTATGAGGCTGATGTGGGAAGATAGCTTTTAAAGGCAGCAGGTCTGCCTTCCTGTTGTCAGTCTGAAGTCACTTTGTGTAGTGTTTATCAAAATCAGAACTGGAAAACAGTGAGTTTCACTGTAGGGACACAAATGGCTACATAGACTATAAGGCAGAAAAGAAACTGTTGCACGCAGTAATATGGAGGAGAAAGCAGTTACTAGCAGGTTCTGACACCACTGTTTAGTGAGTTAGACTCCCTGAACAATTCTTCAGAAATTTTGTTAAATCTTAATGGAATCACCTCGGCTTTTCTCATCTTTTAATAACCATTAGCCTCATTAAAGCATAAAACTTTCCACCACCCACTTCTCATTCAGTGTGGAGTAACACAGAACAAAGAAATGTCAGGTACCAAGTGCTGATGAGAAAAGGTCTACATAAGGTCTACCGTAACATAAAATCACATGCATATCTATATATAATTTTATTTATATAGCTAACATGAGTTCTGATAGCAGTTTCAGAAAGTGTTGAAATAAGCCTGTGCTGTGCCCTAGGAATATCACCTATTCCAAACTTGGATTTGCCTACATCTCACATTTGTAACAGGCCAACTCTGTCTCTTGCTATAACTTGTTAAGGATTTGTGCTCAGTTTGAGCCATGGCACCCACTGGTTCAGGTCTTGCTTTTTGGAAAATGCATGAAAGTTTCATCAGAACAAATCTACTGTTAGTCCTTCTCCAGAATTTTCACGCTGCTCTGTATCAAAACTACACTGCTGCTCTGAATAAACTGGTATCTCCTATGTTTTACAATAAAATAAAGATTTTGCTAGCCTTGACCTTTCACAACCACATACATGCTCTCATTTGACTCAAGGCTACATAAGAAATTAAAAAACAGACTTATTTGTGAACAAAGAAAGTGAAACTCTCCAAGACAAGTAACATTCAAATAGAATGACATTTCAGTTATGTAAAGGACTAAAAAAAAAGAAAAGAAAAAGAAAAATCAACCAAACAAACACAAAAGACAAGTGTAAAAAAAATTACTAGAAAGTTTCCTATTTTTGTGAAGTTACTGATCAATTTTCATTGCTCCTATGAAAATGGCTAGTTTGTTTAAACTAAAAAAAAAAAAATCTACTTAGTAAATGGAATCACTTTCTTACTTCGGTGACAGTCCTTGTATATGACCTTGTAGCCTTACCAAGTGAGACAAGACAATCT
>VWZI01020605.1:2830941-2883298 GCA_013396835.1 Psilopogon haemacephalus | reverse complement strand
TTTAACACAAGAAAATAATTTCCATTTTTAAATTACCATACTGGCTTTTCACAGAACCCATTTTTCACACGTTAAAGTTTCTAAATCAGAACCATAGCTCTTTACATCTCAGAAAATAAGTTTCTCTTTCTTCTTTCTCTCAGGTAAGACTCCAATTCCTTTTCTTTTTTCCCCCCCCCCTCTCCTCACACATTATTTAACCATTTTGCTGGCTCTATGCTGGTTTCTTCAGTAATTCAACATCATTACTCTAGCTCCTTCCAGTGGTAAATCATAACAAGGAAAGAATAGAGCTTTTAATACACCTTTGACCATTTTGCTCTAGAGAAGCCAAATAATTGTCTTTTAAAGCAAGTCTTTCTGCTCGTCCTAGTTGTGTCAAAGGTAAAGGGTAAATGAAGCTCAAAGGTATAGCTCAGCTTCATTCACAATACCAGCACATTCTAGTTAAGTAGCTAATGTTGCCATTTAATTTCTACAACAATATAGCCTAGAATTTTTTTTTCCTGTCTGCTGTAGTGCTGTGAGAGTGAAAAGCATGAACAGGATAACATGAGATCTATGTTTCAGGCTAATTGCAATTTGCCTAACTCAAAAGGGGGAAGCAACTTGAGATAAATATATGGCCCATGGTTCTGAGAATTATGTGCTTTTTCAGGTACCAAATAAAGGAACAGAAAAACAATCAACATTTAAGCATTTAAAGGAAAGTACTTCAGTATTGCTTCAGTTTAGATTCATATATAGTTTGAGAAACTCTGATGAATAAAAAGACAAAATCTAAACTAATCGGTGACAATTCAGAACTAAACCAAAAAATGTCCCAATTTGACATATGAACAAATGCTAAAAAAAAAAGCTACAAGCTTATCAAAATACCTCTGTGACACCATTATGGGAGAAATTTGGAGTATTGTTGATTACATTCCTGAAAATCATTAAAATAAAATAAACTTTCATAGAGGGTAAATCAGGATCCGAAGAAACAATTCATTACGGAACTGCAGGCACATTAACAATATTCAGCAGTTCTGCAATCACAGCCATAAACTGTCAGCAGAGAATATATGTGATCATTTATTTGATTATAAAGTACCTAAGAGTGTTCAGCAGGTCAGATTTTTTCAGCTGGCTGAGTTTTCTAATAGCTCTTCTCAATCAAGGGATTGTGCTGCACAGTGGAACACTGAGCACAGATACCAGGATGATGGAGGTCACTGACCCAGCTATTTAAATGAAAAAGGACTGTCCACAGCACCTCTACACAGGCTACTTCCTACAGGTTTCTGTTCAATATCTTTGCTTTTGCTGTTAGCATATAAACGTAGGCCCTTGTCATTAGATGCAAAGGCACAGTAAACTGGAGTCAAATACATAGGCAAGCTTTGGGCTGAAGAGTAATTTGACCTCTGTATGATTTAGACCCCAATTCTTTATAAGATTATGCTGAAATGTATCTACCTGTAAAATCCTGTTACAATTAATCACGATGAGCAAGTCAGTAGAGGGATCTGGTGAAAGAACAGTTACTTCACAATCTTCTTACAATCCCTTGAATCTTTTTCCTTAGTGATTGAACCCTACTTAGCACCTCTGCATTAGCTATGCCTAACTTGAAAAGCTGTCTATTTTGTTTTACAAGTCACATGTATCTTCCGTAGGGAAAATTATTCTGTTGACCCATCAAAATGAACCACACCACCCAAAGAACTGTAGGCCTTGTATTAAAGGGCCTCAGGGGCAGATTCAAGGAAAGGTGCAGACTTTTAAAAGGCATTCAAACGGCTCAACTCCTCCCGAGTTCAACATCTTGAAAACTTGTTCAGATGATACTAGTGAAAAATGAACTCAGAAATTCCTGTATATTTATTTTAAAGTTGAAGTTAGACCTTAATTTGGACCATTCTTGACCAGGGCTGAGTAAGGCAGCATTTACCTTGAAGCCCTGTCTAAACACAAATCAGGAACAGGAAGATCATGAGCATCTAAAGTGTACTTTGTAGGGAGTGTTATAATACAGAGTCTACTCAAATCCACAAAAAGCCATCTCTGAGGATAGGAAGCTACTTCTGATGCACTTTTCCTGCTTTCGCCATTAAAGCTGAGCAATTCTGCTGAAAATCATGAAGCGTGTGGTGAGGAAAAAAACCTACCAGGTTGTAGAGCCCAGACTCTACAACCTGGTAGGGTACGCAAGTCAAAAAGGAGCCTGGCAGCTCTTTTAAGCATAGTGACTGCTAGAGCAGTTGCAAAAACCGCTTAGTTGCGATTCCCTAACCCTTCTGCTCACCTTTCCTCCCGCCGCATCTCCACCTTGTGCTGCTCACAGGTGGCCCTGAGGAGCGGCCGCGAGGAGCTGCCTCAGGCAAACGGCCGCTGCGCGAGCTCTCGGGCGCCTCGTGAGGGGGGCGCCTCGTGAGGGGGGCGCTTCGTGAGGGGGGCGCCTCGTGAGGGGGGCGCTTCGTGAGGGGGGCGCTTCGTGAGGGAGCCGCCATGCAGGGAGCGCTGCGAGGCCCTCACTGCTTTGAGTAAAAGCCTCGGGCCGGCGGCTTTCCGCCTTTCCTTCTCCAGAGAGCACTAGGCTTTCCTTTCAGAATAGGAAGAGATGTTGAGTAAGGTGAGATTTGTGGTTCTAGCAGCTGCCTGAATTGTTTAAATGCCTGTTCGTTGTTAAGTGTCCGTGCGCTCGTGGTTTGCTGAGGAGGATAACGAGGCTGGTAGAAGAGAAGGCAACTGTAGCTTGACCTGTCCTGAGATTATGGGAGGAGAGGTGGGCAATGGGTGTCTCTTTGCAGGCAGTTCCCAAGCAGGACGCTTCGTGCTGCTTTTGGTATCAAGGAGCAGCTTCAAAGTCAAGTTTTGGAGGGAGGTTGGTGCTGTCTGTGCCCTCAGAGGACCATGCCCTGCTCCGTACTCCTCTGTGAAGCACAGCTGCAGCAACAGACCCCTGCACAGGCATGCAGGCAGAGGTTTCTTTTCAGAGCTCTGTATTTAATGGTTCAGTAAGGAGCTCTGAAATTTCTTTTGCACCTTGGTAGTTTATTTCTCAGGATTTAACTGCAGATGATGGAATTTGGATATACCTGCTTGAGGAAAGGCACAGCTTTGGCTGCCTCAGGTTAAGGTTTGCCGTTGGGGTGACTTTAGGGGTTAGCATTGGCACTAGCACTAGGGTTAGGATTGGTTTAGACTGCCATTATATTAGGGTTTAGAGTTAGGGTTAGTGTTAAGGTTATGGGTTAGGGTAAGTTTTTAACCCTAAACCCATGTTTAGGGTTAGGGGTTAGACTTAGGGTTAGCGGTTAGGGTTTAGATAAGCCACACACATTGTGGCAATACCAAGGTTCTTTTGAAAAGCTGCTTTTGAATTCTTGTTTTACAGTTACCAAAGGTTGATCTTACATGTTCGTTTCTAGAAACAGCTTAGTCTGAAAGTAAAATAATTTTCCCTTTTCTTATCTGCTGTCTGCCCCAGCCAGGCTACAGTGGGACTTTGAGGAATACTCTGTTCATTTGACTGCTAAAGCTGACATAGCAGACCAAATCTTCGTTTTTAGAGTTCTTAGAGTTATTCTTTATCATCAAAGCAAATATTAAAGCATGTATTGTATTCTGCATTCATGTCATACCACAGCAAGTGTAAAGACAGTGACACTCTCTTTCCCTGGCTTATAGTCAGTGCAATCCTTTATTTATTTATTTATTTTTAAACTATCTAGTCTGAGATGAGTCCTCTGGTTTGTTTTTTGTTGGTTTTGGGGTTTTTTGGTTTTGTTTTCCTTTTAACATGCTAGTACATTCTTTAAAACTCTTCTTGTTCACAGAAATCCACAGCAAGTGTGTCTTGTGGTGGAAATTAAGAAAAATGGGCATTGTTCAAAATGGACTATTTTAATGTATTTCCAGCTCCTATGCTGTGTTTTCATTAAAGAAGCAGGAGGAAAAGAGAAGGGGTGGGTGGGGGGGAGAGAGAATAGATGCTTTTCCCCTATAAACTTTGCTCTAATAATATAGCTCGAAGAATCAACAACAGTGTGGCTGGTAGTGGTAAGCTTGCATATTCAGCTCAGGCAGTGACCCAGAAGCCAGAGCGAGTGAAGCTCAGAGGAGCTCTGAGACCAGCTTAGTCTATGGTGATTTCTGTTTTTCATTGTGTTTGACATTTTTGAGACTGAAGCTTGTTACAGTCTAGAAGTTTACAGCACAGGGATGGAGAGATGAAATCTTACAGCAATATGGAAAAGACTTTTTGAAGGAAATGAGTGAGGAATTGAAACAGCCAGGTTTGGAAGCTTTTTGTTAGGTAGTTGCTATAAATTATTCTTTTGTGATACAGTCAAATGAAATATGTACACAGAATCCTTAGAACTTCAAAATATAAACAAATAATTATACTTTTCTTTAACTTAGTACGAAAAAGCTGTCAGGATATTTTTTGATGAGTACAATTGCACAATGCATCTACCAGACTCTACTGAAGTTTCATATACATTTTTGCCTTCTTTTAGTAATTTGAAGTGTTGACATCTCTGTCACTTGATGACAAATGGAAGTATTAAAAATAGTCTATGCCTTTCTTGTAGCTTTTTGTTTTATTATTCTGTAAAGGAGCTGTACTATCTTTGTGAATAACCTTTCTTGTATAGGAAATATTCTCAGTGTTCAGAGGTAACAAAAAAAGTGTCATTTTAATAATTACATGCTGTTTGCTGCAACTATAGCCCTCAAAATGTGATTCATTCTGTGGGAACATCATATGTCCATGTGAAACTCCATTGACTTAATGGGTTTTACATTGGTATAAAGATCAATTTGCATGTCTTAGATTATGAAGTCAAGCTAATGTGCATGTCCCATAAACATTTAAGGACAGATTCCTAAGCTGTGACAAGCATAGAAATTGCACTATAAGGAATAGTAAGTCTGTGTTTATCAGCTGTACATTTGCTCAGCAATACTGAAATTCGGAACATGCTACCTCAAGTTGCGGGGGCAGAGCATATAAATCAGGGTTAAGCAATTTTGCATTGGAAAAGTCCATCAGGGATGTAGAACGTCTGAATAAGGCTTTATATGAATGCCACCAACTGCTGATATTTGGAGGCTGGAAGGATGTCTAGGCATGATTATGTTTGTCTTCTTCCTGAAATTCACTGTGGACCTTACTGGATACTATCAAGATTCAGTAGTTGGGAAAGGAAAATTATCAGACAGGGATACAGAAACTGGATACAACTTGTCTAGGGAAGGGAGGGGAAGATCTGAAGGAAGAAAAATGGATGAAGTTAAAAGAATCTAAAATTTTAAATGAAGAAGAGTGCATTAGATTTACAGCATTGGACTTGATGGGCATTGAACTTGTCTTCTATGACTTTCCATTGAAAGAGACCAAACAAAGAAATGTGGAAGGGCTTACTTTATATTAATGTTACTCCACATTTAATTTTCAAAATTACTATTTTTTTCAGGTGTTTTTGACACCTCACAACATTTTCTAGAAGTAGTGTTAGGAGCTTGTCACCAAAGAGAAAATAAGAGGCTGTAACTTAGTAAGCACTTGAGTTGTGTTTTCAAGCATCTATTTGAAATCAAATGAGATATTGTGTATTATTTGCAATAGTATTTGTATTTATACCATCTGCTTGGAAGTATTCCTCATGAGTATGTGGTAGATAACAGAGTTTATGCATACTTACGTTGTATATCTCAAAAAGCCAAGGTACATCCACAATAATGGAAAAAATGTTTATTGTTTGAAGTGCAAAGAAGGAGTTCCTAACATATTTAGCCTTTTATTTGTTCTTGTGTAATAATGTGTTCTAAAGTAAAATCAGAATGCCATCAGCCAAAATAGTTATTATGAAGCATATAGGCACAGTTCTGAGCAGTGAGGAGATTGAATATACCCATCAACAGCTCACTGGAGGCTAACTGCAGAGTCTATAATTACCTGAGACTGAAATTCAGAATCCATCATTCTTTATCATTTGCTACCACGCAGAAGAGGTGACTTGTACATTACTTGTTTAAATAACTGAGTCACTCTGTTACCACAGTAGTTCTATCTATCCCTAGGTCAGTCCAACAAATTGAATGTGGCAGTGTATTGCAGTGTGTAACTGCATCCCAATGCTATGCCACTGCTCATATTTTCTGTTCTAAGGTGCTTTGCAGGTTGACAGAGTTTGCATTATTGTTTAAGAAAGAAAATTAAGCACAGAAATGGAGACATAGCATTTGAAAATGCAAAGCTGGAAAAGCAGAGCTGGAAATTGCATTTTAGAACTCTGATTCAAAGTCAGGCCCTGCAAAGACTTGAAGGTACTTTCATCCAAACCAAAGCCTAAAACAAAGCTGGAATTGAAAAGGCTTTCCATTGGTTTCATAAGTTAGAGTTTAAACATATTTAAAACCTTTTTAAAAAGGTCTTTTTTCCTGGGTTTTTTTTTTTTTTTTTGTCTTTTTCTTCTATCTGTTCAGACTTTTCTGGAAAATAGAAAAAATTTGCTGAGAAATCTGCAAGTTTTTTACAGGGTTTTTTTAAAACAAAAATAAGGTGTGACCCAATTTCTGCCTTTCTGGATTAATAACTACCTTGTTTTCATTATATTTAAAATATTATCTCTGACACCTCATGAAATGCTAAACACAAAGCAAAAGATAGGTATGGAATGATAGAGATGAGATGCTTTCACTTCCTGCCACCCACTGTTGCTGCTAATATTAATGTTTTTGGAAGCAACAAAACAGGAAATACTTATGCTGGCATGAAAAGTAAGAAAAGCACAATATACTTTGCAAATCTAAGAATCAGTTCTTAAGGAGCAGATTTTTGCCAGTTTCACACTAATTAATTTTGTTAAGTTATTAGAAACACTTATTCCTCTGCATGGTATCAAAAAACTGCTTGATTTCCTTTTACTAATTTTTAATGTCACTTTGGGAAAATAGGTTAGCTGTGGGATGCCTATGCTGAAGTGCATAAGTGATCTTCTTTAGTCAGGCAAATCTATTTTTTTTGTTGAAACTGCTGGTAAGTAACTTAAACTGCACCATAAAAATATTATAAACTATTTTAACATGTTTATTTAAGCTTTCTTCCTCTTAATATAGCCTGCTTTTCAGATTCTTTGTTTATGATGCACCAGGTTCTTTTTTTGTGCAGCTCATTAAAATCTTTACACATCCCCTAAACCCTCTCATATTCAAAGTAATCATCTCAGTAGAATGTGAGCACTTTTCATGTCAGTGTTTGGGCTCTGAAGAGTTTATGAATTGCAAAAAATGTATTAATTTACCTTAATTTTATGAAGTACATAAGACCCTTTAAAACAAAATGGGTCAATAAGCTAGATTGGTGCAAACTGTAAGGGGCCCTGTTAAAATCTATGAATCTCAGCTACAGAGAAGACCAGGAAAAAAATGCAGTTCCATGAATATTTGAAAGTAACATTCTGATTGCAGCAATAATGCATCACTTTCTGCCATCATAATGATACAGCATGTATAGCTTAATTCTTAATCCAGCAAACATGTGACCAGCTTGAAGCTGAAACAGTGTGCTGGTAGGGATGATCATAGAGCATACTTGTGTAAGCAGGCTGATATATTGTGTATCCAAGATGGGGTAGCATAGTATTTGGGAACCAAAATTTAAGAATTCTTTTAAATTTCATTATTATATTTATACCTTATAATAATAGTACCTGATGATAGACTCATTCATTTTTAGAAGAAAATTAAGTTAAACGTGCAAAACTGGGAATCATCTTAGTCTTCTGCCTGAAACAGGACTAGTCTCAAAAGCACAGGATGGAGTGGTTTCCTAAAACCACTCAGCAAAGAGTGGCACAGGTAGAACACAGGCTCCCTGGCTTTCACATGAATTAACAGACCTTTAAGCAGTCCTTTTCTAGCAAACCCAAGCAAGACTGATGAAAGAGCATGCTAATGAGAAAGCACGTTTCACTGTTATTTATTTAAAATAGAAAAACTAGAGGATTGTACACTTATATCTTTCTATCAGCAGCTAACTTCAAGCTCTGCTGAGGCTAAAGAAGGAATAAAGTTTTTTCAAACAGCTGCTTTTCAAACAGCTAAATTCATTTCCTGACCAGAGCTGAATTTTAAAGCTCTTAAAACATCAACTTCCATCTGAAAATGAGAGTAGGAACAGCCAAGAAATTAAATGATTTACTACCAGACCATTTTTATTAGCAATATGCCTCCCCACTGGCAATGCAACTTGCTAGCCTGGAGCGATTCACTTTTGTTCTATAATGGGTTCCTTCCATGGCCTTCACTCAGAACAGCCAAGAGCAACAGAAGGAGCTTGTGCCTGACCTTTACTCCTAATAGAAAGAGATAAAGCTATAGCAGTGGTTTCTTGCAGCGGTTTTACAATATACTGCAGCAGCTCATTACATATGGCAGGCTGACCTATATATCGAATAGGTCAGCATTTCACGCAACCTGTCTTCAGCCTTCCAAAATGTCCCATCAGCCTCGCTTTGTTTGTCATCCCTGGTTCTGCTTTGTTTCGGATGCTGTTGCTGTATGTTTTGCTGCAGACATACTGTGATACTCTCTTGTGTACAATTTTCTGTGTCTTTTAGGTCTTCTGTGCAGTGTTGTCACCCTGTATTCTTTTCTGGTTTCACTTTCACCAATTAGGGAAGATGTTCTTCCCTGCTTTTGGAGATGCAAGGCCACTCCTTTGAAAATACTGATGCTGTAATGGCTGCAGTTCCATTCTAGAGAGAAAGGACAGCACCCACAGATGAAATACAAATCATACATTCACCTGGCTGGTTCATTTGTGGCACTAGACACAAGGAGGTGAAGCAGGGAAGAGAAGGGAGGTGGCATTCTTCAGTATCAAATTTAAACCATTTTTGGTTTTTTTCCAAATTATAATATGTCTTGGTGATACTCTTACTTCACCACGCAGAAATGTGGTGAAATGACATGCTTGTTTTCCACTGAAATACAATGCTTGCTGGAAAAGCATGACAGAAGAAAGACACAAATGGGAATTCTACAACAGAGACAAAAATTAGAATATGAGCTATATTACATCAGTGTGAGGGATATATTACATGAGTGTGACCAAAACTTTTGAGATATCAGTTACTGACATTACATTTACACACACGCTGGCAGAGCTATCATTCTACACTGCTTTTGTTTTAAACAGGCCTAGTAGAAAATTGTCTCCAGCCAGCAAATACAAATTAAGCACAGATGGGAACTTGGCCTGCAGCCATTTTATTGACCTGAAAGGAAGGTACTTTTCAGAGCTAGAGCTGTTTAAATAGTAATACTGTAAACACCAAGTAACCTTCTTTCTCCCCACCCTCCCCTTCTCCCTTCCACCCTTAAACATCAAGGCAGTCAAATGTCCAAAGCTGTTAATGTTAAGGTAAGAGGCAAAGTAGGAAAGTCAGGAGCTTTAAGACTGTATGATCAAACTTGCATTCACATTTATAGCATTTCCCGTCTTTGTTTTTCTGATCAAATACATAAACATAAACACAGAGCTGTCCAAAGTCATATCCTTAGCAAATCTGTCACATAAGCATTTCACTCAGGAGATCAAAGCTGTGAGTAGATATGCAGCTACTTGGCATACCTTTTCTATGCTTCATGATGGAGAGGAGTGGAGAAGCAGCAACTGAGATAATCAACAGGAGCTGAAAGAAATGAATGAGACTAGCAGGGCAGATGGCTCCAAGGCACAGTCTTCTCCATCCTCCATTCAGCAGCCTTCATTTTATGTCACTTTTGACCAGGATCCCTAGATAGCTCTCATTTAGACTCTGTCGCTAACTCTCCTTCAAGACAGATTACTCACAGAAGTCTAAACTTTACACAGATTTGCATTGCAGAAAATATATCTGCAATACAGAATCCTGATGCTGAGCTGTATCCAGCATCACCAAAAGCCTGTATCAAATGTGTTACACTTTACTTTTTCTACATTGCTAATACTGTATTTCTTACTTCTGTTTTGTTTTTCCTTTTGGCTAAATGTTGTATGACATTTTTAGAGTTTCGCAATTTAAGAGAATTGCTCAAGGGTTGCTCAGTGATTTCCCATAAATGGGAATATCAGTGAATTCTCCCAATACATTTCCAAGATATACCGAAGTATTCTTATTTAATTCTCTCAGGCTCTGGGACCCTATGCAGCTTTCTATCCAGTCCTGGATGCATAGCATTGGACATAGCAGATAGAGGATATTTGCTCATTGATAAGGCCTTTGTGCTGCCTGAGCAAGGACATTTCTGTAGAGATGTTAAATCCATTTTATCTATCCAGGAAAATAATACAGAAGGACTAAAATATAAAATCTTAGGCAGACTAGAAATGCAACGACTCACCTGACTCTGAGTGTGAACTGGGAGAGAAAATGTTGCTTAACTGTTCCTGCAGTGGGATAATAGATGATAAATACAGTGACAGTGCTTAGGCTTAGTACATCCCTATATATCATAGAATCAGTCAGGGCTGGAAGGAACCACAAGGATCATCTAGTTCCAAACCCCCTGCCATGGGTGGGGACACCCTACCCTAGATTAGGCTGGACAGAGCCTCATCCAGCCTGGCTGCAAACACCTCTAGGGATGTGGCCTCAGCCACCTCCCCGGGCAACCCATTTCAGGGTCTCACCACTCTCATGCTGAAGAACTTCCTCCTCACATCCAATCTGAACCCCCCCCACCTCCAGCTTTGCTCCATTCCTCCTAGTCCTGTCACTACCTGAGAGCCTAAAAAGTCCCTCTCCAGCATTTTTTTAGGCCCCCTTCAGACGCTGGAAGGCCACAATAAGGTCACCTCAGAGCCTCCTCTTCTCCAAACTGCACAGCTCCAACTCTTTCAGTCTGTCCTCAGAGCAGAGGTGCACCAGCCCTCTGATCATCCTAGTGGCCCTTCTCTGGATATGCTCCAGCATGTCCACATCCCTCTTGTAATAGGGGCTCCAAAACCGGACACAGTACTCCAGGTGGGGTCTCACCAGGGTGGAGTAATGGGGGAGAATCACCTCCCTCAACCTGCTGGCCACACTTCTGATGCAGCCCAGGCTCTGGTTGGCTTTCTGGGCTGCAAGTGCATACTGCTGGCTCATGTTGAGCTTCTCATCAACCAGCACTCCCAAGTCCCTCTGCGCAGGGCTGCTCTCCAGCCAGTCCATGCCCAGTCTGTATTTGTGCTTGGGATTGCCTCGACCCAGATGCAGGACCTTGCAGTTGGCCTTGTTGAACCTCATGAGGTTGGCTTGTCCCCACCTCTCCAGCCTGTCCAGGTCCTTCTGGATGGCATCCCTGCCATAATATATGATGTAGCCTATATGTACATATAATGGAGCATATATGAGATGCAGGATAATTCAACAGAGTGTATTTTTCATCTGCTCTCTGGTAACCCAGTTAAGAACACTGCAGAAGATGCACAGATCCAGAAAAATGAGCTCTTAACACCTGGACACCATAAACTGCATATAGTCAGACTACAGCATCTTTTTATCTTTACAAAGCCATTTAAAATTGAAGTACTAACAGTGCTTGGAGTTTTGTTTTGGTTTGATTTTTAGATTGTTATGTATATGGAAATCTATTCCATATAACTACAGGGAGGATGATGAGCAAGGTGGATGATTCATGTAAGTAAAGAAGATAGCTCAGCCCAATAATTGAATGCATGAAAACCAACAGCTATTTGACTTTAGGAGATTGTGAGGCTGGGGCCTGCAGACCCATCTCTTGAAAGGTCACAACAAGATGAGATTACTGGCAGCAGGAAAGAGGAAGGAGTTAAGCCAGGGTAGACTTTTGGAGGAGTTAAAGAAAGCAGTCTTGATTATTCATACAGATTTGGGGGATTGATATACTGAATATAGATTTGGTAGTCTGAATCTCATCAGCCCTGTAAATTACATGTGAAAAACCTGTGATTGTTCGAATGCATCCATTTTTCACTGCCCACTGCAGGATGCCTTCAGGAACTGAGTACTCTCTGAAAGCAAGAGCCGTCAAAGAGATCTGGGGAGATCTCAGGTTAGATGCTCAGAAACCTGGTTGCTCTTTAGAAGTCTTTAGCATTCCTTCGAATTGTGCAAACTCACTTTTTATATGACATAATTCTGAGTAATTTTAAAGCTTTTACATGACCTGTCCTTAAATAATAGCATGGTCTTATGGTCAATACAATATTACAATGCAATTGGACTCTATAGTCTTGTATATAAACTCTGATTTTAAATGCACTGTTATTGGAAAGATATTTATTCAGCAGATGTGTTGAAGGTATCTGCTGCTTTTCCATTCAATCGCTAACCTTACTCTGACAGTACTAGTTTGTAGATATGCAGTTGTAAATTCTCCTTCTTTGCAATGCTAACAGCAAAACTATAAATTGAAGGTAATGCAAGAGAATGTATCTGAAATATTCAAGGATTTTCTAAAAATATTGCCTTTTTCTTCACATTTAAACAGATCTTTCCTGATTTCACCTCCTCCAATCTCCAGCCAAAATCACGCTTGACTCTATGGGTTTATTTGGCTCAGAAGTAGTAATCGTGTGTTTCAGTTATACTTAGTGAATAGGGTAAATAGTCCCTGTAGTTGTTCATTAAAACCTCCGTGATGTATGCATCAATTACCAAACAGCTTGAACAAAACAGAGGTAAATTAACTTTCTGAAACTCACTGTCATAGCCAAAAGGAGTGTAAAGCATTAAAAGTGATTTCATGGCTTAAAGTTCATCCAAAGTACTCTTAGCTTTAAGTCCAATTTTCAGCTGTCAAGAGGAATATTTACAATAGTAATTTCAGATCATTATCCTAACATTTCAATGCAAATAGCCACAATTTAATTCATTATTACTCACATTACATCTTTATTTTGCTACCAACTGGTGGCTGACATTTCCCAAGCTACTAGGAAGAAATGCTAATTAGGCTGGTGTGCACTCTTACCCTTTCTTAATTTCATCATGTTTGTTCTTCAGTGACATGAAACATTTCTCTCCTTTTGGTCAAGCATTGCCTTTTATCCTCTGCATCTTCTCAGTGGTCCAGTTGGAAAATTGAAATAGAGATAGGGCAAGCAAAATAATTGCCTGCTTTTGGTGAAGTATCTAAGAATATTTGTGCTAGTATGACAAAAATGACCCCTTTTTTCTCAGCCCACCCACCCAACTTAATTTATAAAATTTGAAGTGATCTCTGGAGTAGAATACTATGTGCATTAATATGCAAATGAACTGCCAAGAAGGTTCAGATTTGCATTTAGACTGGACAAAGGGGAAGGAAATGACTTTCTCATGCTGTTCTCTTGCATCACCACAATTTCACAAATTACTAATCCCAGAAATGATGCCAGAAGGGACTTTCTCACTACATTTCATTCATGCTCAGATGAGTTTGATTCATCTCAATGTGCCTGGCATTTTATAGTAAACCTGCAAATTTAAAGTGCAAGGAGAACCTCAGTGGCTTTGCTAAAAATCAGACACATTTGAAATAAACACAATTAGTAAGCATCAAATAAAACATGCCCTCCTGCTAGGGGCTAGAATAGTAATAAGCAGGGAGGAAGGTAATCTTGGGAAAGTTTCTGTAAGAATTAGCAATTATGCTACTGAGATCATCTTATGTCAATTAAGAATAATATGATTCCAGCCTGCCTATGTGCCACAAATAAAAGATTTAGCCAGTGAATGCCAAAATAATTGAGGGGAAAGGAAAACAAGGAACACTTAAGGCAGAACAGTAATCTAGCTTGCAGATGAATGGAGTTTAATCCTTCTCCTCCTGATTTGCAATCTGCCACTTAGTTTACAAAGCAAGGAATTATTGCCAGGGTTAAAATAGAGGTCTTCTTAAATACATTCCCTTTCCCTCACTTTCAATTTAAGTACTTCAAAATTAAGTAATACTTTTCAATGGATGTTTAACTGAGGATTTTCTGTATGTCTAATACCTGCTTTAATCAGGGGAGCATTGATTTTTTTTTTAATTTTTTTTTTTTTACCAAGCAAATCAGTGTTTGTATCTGAAGCCAGACCAGCTTTCAGCAGTGCAGGTGCCCCAACAGGCAGATTCTTTTCAAAAATAGGTATAATGCTGAAAAAGTACCTGCCCTAGGGCATCAACAAATAGGAATTTCAAGATCAGTTTTATGTTTGCTTCTTAATCTTTCTAGGGGACTTTTTTTTTTTTTTCTCCTTCCAGCTACTGTGGCAAAGAAAATACTGTAAGTCATCACATTTCTGTTTGCCAACATTTATTTGCCCTTTGGTTTAAATGTGTACAGTGGGAGGGTAATAGGGCAGTGCTTTTTACTTCTGGGGATACATTTTGCTGTGTCTGGGTTTTGGATGGCTAGAAATGAAGTATCAGTATTTGTTCATTGGAGAAACACAACAAAGTTTTTCTATGTCAAAGATTTTTTTTCTCCTCCCACCTCATCCTGCCATTCTCCTCTGAACTTTCCCCTGTGGTTGTCTTCTGAGCCATCCAAGGGGCATTTTATTACAAGAGTGATCTGTCTTGCAAAACTTCCTCCCTGTCCTCATCTAAGGAGAAGAGAGACTATTACAGCCTTCATGTTTTGGTTTTTTTTTTGTTTTTTTTTTTAACATAATGAGCAGCACAGCTGGTTAAAGTTTTACTACTATGCTTTCTTATGCAGCTTCCTGCTTATGTCCAGCACAAAATGCAGACTTAATTTTAGTACTAATTAAGTCCCATTGTTGTCTGATGCCTAAACTGAAGAATTTTCATAAATATTTTCTAAAATGCAAATAGACAAAGCACTCTGGTTAAAAACTTCACTGAAGCAAGGCTAGAGCAGCACCCCAGGGATAGGGAGGTGAGTGTTGGGATTTGATCGCTATGGCACTATGCAGCAAAACCCAGTCTGATACGTGTACTCACACTGATTTAGACAGTAGAAAAAGCCATGTGTGAGAACCGATCATCTGAGTCAGGCTCTCAGTCCATCCCCAAATCAGCAACATTAGCTTAATATTCCAGGTTTAACTCAACAAATATTCAGAGGTAGCAGACCAAGGAGAGCACCCTGAGTTTGAATTTCCATCTACTTGTACCTTGTTATTAAGATATTGTGTAAGACAGCGCCAGTTTTTCACTGCTATAATTTTTTACTTTCATTTCCCCTAGGCATACAGTGCAAAGGAAGAAGATGAGGCCAGCTGCCCTATCTACTTGGGATTTGTTTCTGTGAGTGTTACAGCACCATGTGATTCTTTTTCCCATGCTAGTATTTCATATCTTACTATCCTGCTTTTCCTTATATCTGATTTGTAGTCCTCTGTAGATTGCTCGCTGTGACTCACTGTGTACTGCCGTGTTGTCAAGTATCCTTTTCCCTTGTTCTTCGAGCAAGCAGTATTTTTTATTTGGGGGATTGTCTGTTACGCTATTTTTGTTAGTTTTCTTTTTGCTTTCTGATGAAGAGTGAAGTTTTTTTGGTGTTCACATTGCTGAGCATAGAATACAGCTGAACCACAAGACAGCTGAACCACAAGACATCCACCAGTTTCTTTGAAGGTGTGTTTTTTTTTTTCTTGAAAACTTTTCAGGGTCACTGGGGTGATGCTGAAGAAGCCATTGAAGGTACCCATTTTTAACAGTTCAAGTAGAGCAAGGGACATAGAAAATCTGACCTGAGCACTTTCATGGATGTATCTTGTTAGCATCCCACAAGTATTAGCCTGTTTAATGAACCTCATTGAAGACCCTTTTTTTTCTCATTTGGAATGAGCTTTGGCAGCTTCTGGGTTATAAGCTTGTTCACACTTAATTAAGGGCAATTAAGTAAAAGTGCAAATGTTAAGCATGTTAATCAAAGTACATTTATAAAAGTATGCTCTTCGGCAATGGCAGAGAAGTTTGTGAGATTGGGTCTTAAAATATTGCAACAGTCTGCATCTGCCAGACTTGTGAGACAATTCACTGTGTTACCACATGGGCAAAAAGTTTTAAAATTTACAGTTTCCAAATTTTTTGTCCTTCACTTCTTTTCCTGTGTAAATTCAGTCATTCCTTCCACCTTCTTCCCAACCGCAATTAACATTCACACCAATCCTCTCTGGTTTTTTTCTTCCCTACCAACTCAGCTGGAGTCCATCCATTCCTTTTAGAAAGACCGTGTTGATACTAAAAATAAAATTCACATCTGCCTGAGGCTTAAAGTCTAGGTGAAATAGATCAATGACAGGAAGGCAAGGTCTCTGAATAAGCATGGTACCTTTCTGTGCAGCACGGTTTTCTAGTAATTAAAGACTATGAACATACTATGCCACTCTCACAGCGTTAACATTAGCAACCACCTCAGAAAACTGAGGATTGCATTCCCTCTGATTGGAAAGCAAAGTAAAAATCTTTATGCTTTAAACCTTTATTCATAAATTATAAACCTTACTTAGATAGGTGGCAACTGTCTGTTTGTGTCAAGGTTACTTCTGTGGCTTTGTTTGCCTCTCCCCTTTCTAACTGATTCTAAACTTCCAAAGAATAGAATACTTCATGTTTTCATTTGTTGTTATCCATGCCTGTTACCTCTTTTTGTAATTCCTCTCTGTGGCAGAGCAGGGGACTGCCCCACTGGAGGTTTGAATAAGGTGTGAAGTTTGGCAGGGCACACCCCAGTCCACTGCCCCACCAGAGGTGTGAATGAGGCAGGAAACGGTCTTCTTCCCTCCCCACCTCTGTCAACTGAGGCTTAGTACAATAGGTGTGAAGTGCCTTCTCCCACCCTCCGTGGGCTTGAACAGGGAGGGAACAGATCACCTCAGTATATATATGGCAGCTGGACAGATTGGAGCAGGACTCACCAGGACTTGCTAGGACTTGCTAGGACTTGCTTGGACTTTGCAAGGACTTGCTCGGACCTTCATTGGGACCTGCACTGGGACCTGCACGGACCTGAACACGGACCTGGAGACACGAACCTCGCACGGACTTTGAGACAGTCTCCCATCTGTAAGTAGGGCAAGTTTCATACCCAAACCTTTCCATTTTTCTGATTTTTCCTGAATTACAAGAAAAGGCATAATTGTGAAGACTTTTCCCGACCGAATTAGAACCCAAACTTAAACTAATCTACACAAAGATTGTGGGTGGGGCTTTTGGAAATTATAAAAGCTACATAACTTATAATTTCAGCCTCTTCAATCGCCCACAATCAATACACTCTCCCACAGTGTTGTCACTTGTCTTCTTCTGCACTTTTGGTGTTCTCCCTGCTCAAAGCACATGCTGTTCTGAATCCAGCCCCAATGCAACAGCCCAAACACAGCGTTTTCTTTCTGCGAGACGCCATCTGACATATGGTACTCAGGACTGTCAGTCATATTTACAATGTATTGTTGGAGGTGAGCACAACACCAGAATTAAGAGATCTAGTAGAACNCATCTGACATATGGTACTCAGGACTGTCAGTCATATTTACAATGTAGATTTCAGATCTGGTGCAGCTAGGAAACTGCAAGTAGTCCCTTCAGCTCAGAAAGCCTCTCTTCATGGATGGAGTAATGCACTTCATTTGTAAGAGAGAAGTAGCACTGTGTTGTTTGATATAAATCAATGGATTAACAAAATTTGACAGTAAGTGCAACAGTGGTTAACAAGATTTAATGACAAGGTATACTTGATTATAGATTGAGGGCAAGATCAGAGGGGAAGACCCTCTTATTGAGTTATGAGATTCAGAGAGCAAGGGTTCCCTTGCTTTCCTTTTCCTAGTCCCAGATTTGGTCAGCCATTTTTATCTAAAGGATTATGTATCCTTTATAGCACTTAGCTGGGATTTCAAAGTTTGGCATGCTGGTAGTCACCGAGAATCTGTTGCAGCAAGGAATCTTCTCTAGGAGTAACCTTGAGAGGCCTCCCTGCTCCAAGCTTGTGTGCAGCCCACTGCAGTGCAGGAGAGTTCAACAGGCCCTGGGCTGTCCACTATTTATGAAATAAGATCATTGACTTGCAGTCACATTTACATACCAGCTAGAGAAGATTGTCTCTTCCAGATTCAGCTTGAGTTGGAGATTGGCCAGCAGCATAGTTAGGTGGGCACATTGCTCACTGTAGCCCTTGGCTATTGTATTGCCAGTTTCCTCCAAAGCCAATTTGAGCTGTGTGCAGCCTTCACAACTAGACGCATCCATTACAACTACCGAAGGGGTCATCATCTGAGTGAAGCTATGGGTAATGTTGGAGGTGAGCACAACACCACAGCAACCATTGTCAGAATTAAGAGATCTAGTAGAAAATTAATGACAGTGTTAAATGCATTGTCATGCTCTGATAGACGGCTTTTGTGAAACTTTGTAGAGGTGAAGAAAGAGAAAGAGCATCAAGTGTGATCAGATTTCTGAAACCACTCACTGTTAATAAAAGGGGAGAAAGAAAATGAAAGTGAACATGAGGAAAATGTTGTGTTCTTTTTCAAGTCTCAGAACTCCATCCAGAGAACCCCAACCATAAAAAATTGTCTTTTTTTTCCTTTCTGCCCTTCTACAGCAATGCCCAATACATTGTACACAGAATATCTGAAAGGCCACATGAATATTATGGCATACTCGATCTAGTCATCGGGACTTCGTAGAATGGTTTGGTTTGGAAGGGACCTTAGAGATCAAGTTACTTCTGGTTGCTTTCTTCTCCTCATTTGCTATGGGCTTTATAGACTTTATTTTACTCTCTAATATTCTGCATAGTTTAAGCAAAAAATAATTCATATCTTGTAATACTCTTCTGTGATAACTTTGCTTCTGAAAGCTCTTATTTAACAATTAGAAGGATGTTGTTATTCCACAATTTGAGTACCCTTTTCTTAATCCACTTTGCAAATAGATTAAAAGGTGTTATTTCTTTAAAAAATAAGTTGTTTTTTACTCACTGTTAACCACAGCCAAAAATGGTGGCAGTGACACTAAGTTCAGTTCTCTGTGACAGACTTGGCTCCACTGCTACCATGCCACAGCATGAGCCAGCGTGATTTTGAAGAACTTAACTAAGCTTGATGCCAGGTCTGTTAGTAACATGCTAGCAAATAAGGAGCTGTTGAATGGGCTGCTAAACTTCACTGGTTTTAACAAGTCCTTTGGGAGAGGGCTGTAGAAAACATTAGGAGAGGATAACTTCCTCAGTAGTCCTATCCTCTGTGAACTATGTTAAGTCAAACCCTTTGTAGTCCTAGTAAATTAGTTAGGAATTCCTAGTGTATGTTATGTTCATGTCACAACTTATGCTTGCCAATTTCCTTGTCTATCCAAGCTCTTAAGGTTTAGACTATCTCTGTATGCTTTCTTGAAAAGCTTTATTTAAGCTTTCTGGTTTGCTGCATAATCAGGCTGATTTTTAAGCTTATGACTTTCCTTTTGGCCTAAGCTTTTCTTCGGCTTTCAGTTTGAAGAAAACAATCCTGATGAGCAGCAGATTAGCATTAAACAGCTTTCCTAAAAGAATGGCTGTTAAATCATCACAATTTTGTTGTGATTAGTTCCTGCAAATAGTGAATGTCTCTGGGCTAAGCAATTCTCTTTCCCAGTATGAGAAGTCATTGGCATCCTCTTTTCGATTATGTCAGCCTGAATGATCTTAGTCTGTCCTTAGGTAATGCTATGATATTTTTTCTTCCAAGTGCACAGAACCATACTGCAGAGTGAAGTGACAAAGTCTCCATTATCTGTTCTGAATGGAGGAGAGTCACATCCAAGCTTATAAAATGTCTCTGTGTTTTGAGCTCTTGGGTAAGGGCTTTCCAATGTCTTCTGGTACTGTAGCTACTGTAACAACTTCATAGAATCGTAGATCGGTTTAGGTTGGAAAGGACCTCAAAGATCATTTAGTTCAACCCCCACCCTCACTGTAAGGAACTTCTTCCTAGCATCCAGTTCAAATCCACCCTCTGCCAGTCTAAACCCATTACCCATCATCCTGTCATTACAAGACCTTGTAAATAGTCCCTCCCCAGTCCTCCTGTAGGCCCTTTCAGATACTGGAAGGCTACTACAAGGTCTCCTCAAATCTAACTTCTGTTGTCTTCAAGGTAAGGATACTGGACCTGTTCTAGCATCTCTCCAGTGCTGGTACCATCTTAAAGGAATAGTTGTGTCATGTGAAAAAGTTGTAAAGTATTGCTCTTGTGTACCTACATGCTCTGCGAGTACTCTTACAGACTTACTTTGATATTTACTTGTGCTGGCAAACAGAAAAAGTTGCTCTTTAACCAAATACTTCTGAGTCTCTACATCTATATTCTGTTTGTGAGGTTTTACATTTTTTTTCCTTTAATTCTGCCAAAACTATCACAATTCTTTCTTTGTATAAAGAAACAGTACAATGTCTCAGAACTCTCCAGTTTTGGATTGTCTCCAGTGCCTGCCCTATTGTAATAGTGTTGTTAAAGAGGTTTTGTTTGTTTTTTTCCTTGGGGTTATTTTGAAGGATTTGGGGTTGCATGGTTGGCTTTGATTTTTTGTGTTTGCTTTTAATTTTCTGAGGCTACAGGCTATCTGAAAAACCACAAGCCTTACAGAAAACACTTAGTTGATTTTAGGAAGTCTGACTTTCAACCAACTACTGTAACTGTGTCTCTACTCATGCTTTAGTCATGGTATGTGAAAATTTTTCTCTATAGAGTTATTTTGACTGTGATGATGCAATGTGATTCTGTGACCTTTAGTTATGTAAGAAAAATCGTCTGATCTAAGAGAGCTGCTGAAGAAACTGGTGAAGTTCTACACAGTCTTTATGGGCTTCTTTAACAGGCACAGCAGGGAGTTAGAGGGTCTCTGGACATCAGTGAGTCTAGAAATGTGTTTATTACTGCTTAGAACAGGAGATGTACTTCAAAACTTTGAATTCTAAAATAACTTTCTGTGAAGAGAGGACTCCTTTGCAGAACATCAGAGTGCCCCCCTCTGCAACCACTGGATTACTCAGTTTTCCTTAAAACCTACTGGAAAGGAGAAACATTTGGCACAGAAAGTAAGTAACAGAAGTTGTTTTATCTCTCTATTAGAAAAGGGACCTGTTGGCAGCTACACTGTAAAGTAGCCTTGCAATAGTAATTTTAATATTAATAAAGGTAGCATACAGTGCACTTTTTATCTCAGTACTGCCAATTAGAGAATGATACTCCTACACAGTCTTCCTGCACTCTGCTTTTTTGCAGTGCTTTCACCTATGCCATCTGTGATGTTTGTATTTCTTGATGACCTTTTCAACTGTTTGTTGTTCTCATTCTTCTGTCCATGTGAGAGAGATGGAATTCTCCAAGGAACGCTACTTGAACATATGGCAAGATACAATATTATAGCATGTAAGCTGGCATTCATTATTGCCTCTCTGTACTGTTGACTTTTTTTTTCCTAGGAATTTTTTTTTATTTGCAAAAGGCTTTATTATTATTAGCAGTTCAAATTAGGGGAAAACTGGATTGAAGTGTTCAACTGAGGTGCTGGGCCAGTCTTCAGACATGCAATTGGTTGATTGCGGGCAAAAGTTAATTTTTAAGAAAACAAAGTAGACACAATGAAGATCTTAACCTCCCTATGAAACTCTTTTCTTACCAAGAAGCATATCTGAATACTGTGGCAAAAGCATTTGTCAGTCAGTGGTTTCTTACTTAGGACTATTAAGACCAAACCAAATAGAAAGAGTCACGAGGTGGGAAGGCTGTTAGAGAGTAAGTGTAAATGTCAGGCAGGTTCTCACAAGGAAGGAGTGTTACAATGTAGGCAAGAAAAGCTGTGCATATTGCAAATGTAATAAAAATGTTCTCTTAATGAAACGTGCCACAGGTGTATTGAAGTGGCTGAAAGCTAGACCTAGCATGGGTTAAACGACAAGGATATTTTTGCAGCTTGTATTTCCTGATGACCTTTTCAACAGCTGCCTGCTTCCATTCTTCTGGCCATATGAGAGGGTTAGAATTCTCCCAGGGAGGCTGCTTGAATGCCTGCCATATCCATCCATTTGTGTAAATTAAAAGTGTATTGTGTGGACATCATAAAAATCAGAGAAGAGATGGAGACTACCGAAGTAAGACAGAAAACAAGAGACATGCTATCAAGTAGTTTTGTCAGAATGAAAAAAAAATACTGGATAATTTATAGATCTGTGGATGAACAAATGACAAAGTTCCTAACACTTTACGTATGTTGGGAGAAAGATGAATTAACAGTGATCTGATTGGTGGGAAGAATATCGATAAATCTCCAAGGCAATGGAAAAAGAAAGCAAAACAATGTTTTTTGCTTTGGTGGAAAGGAAGTAATCTGAAATTTGCATAAAGATGTGAAGCTGAAGGAAATGTTGGTGAATTGTAAGCAGAAATGTGGAATGAGATGTGGGAGGATTAAGCAGAAGCAGTGAACTAGTAGCATAGGCAGTTGATAGGTGAAGGCAGTTTTGAGAAAGAAAAGTGCATGAGATGGGATGAGGAAGAGATTAAAAAAAAAAAAAAAAGCTGCTGAAAATAGCTAGAGAGGATGTTGCTATTTACAGCTTACAGCTTCTGCAAGGTCAAGAGAAATCCACAGATGCTGTTTCTTGACTGAAACTCTCACTAAAGTATGTATTAGCAAGGATATTTATGTTAACACATCAAGTTTAATTGATGCTTTCAAATTTGGAGCCCAAATTTTAGTTATTGAAAGTCAGTGCAACAGGAAAACAACCTCATTATATTTTTCCATAGCCTTCTCCATTTATTTTGTTTATTTCACCATTCAAAGAAATTTCCAGGCTGGCAGTTAAAGATGCAGCTTTGCTGTTTAACCCGCACAAGCATTTCTACAAGTCAGTGGTGATAAAAGTAGAATATAGCACACTCCCGAGTCATAGAAGCTGTGGATTACACTGTGAAGCATCCACTAGTCAGTGGCACTGTATTTGGTGATGTTGCAGATGTTCTTAGCAAGGTTGCCAACAGCTATGGTACTTCACTGTTTTCTTATACCAGCAACAGAGGAACTCCACTGGCAGAGGTGTGGCAAGAGGCTCAGCTGAGTGTTGCAGTGACAAACAATTCACTGCTCATAAAAATACTTGGGTCCCTGTCTGTTTACTGTACAGGAAGCCATCTTCAAGCTTTAATCTTCAAAGGAAGTCCATTTTCCTTACTACATTCAAAACCAGCATATTTTTTTAATCAAGTACTGTGAACAGCATATCAAATGAAGCAGTTGACCCTCAGATCAATGCAGCAGATAATATAATCCATTTATTATGTTTGAGAGAATAAGTGCTTCTATCAACTTTGATAAAGAACAAAACCACTAATCTCTGAAAAAATCTTCAGCACTTTTCAAATCTTTCATTCCTGTTGGTTCATCAGAGCTGCTGGCACTTCTGCAATACCAAATTCCAAATATTACAGCGAGTGGGGGAGTGTGTGCCTGAGGAAAGCACACACAAAACCAATTCTTTTATTCTTTGTTTACTTACTCTGTGGAGTTGTCTTAGAGCACCAACTACAATCTGCAAAAACAAGATTGCTTCCCCCTGGACCCAACTTGCATAAATATTTCATTGGATAGATACATAAATTTAAAAAAAAAGAAAAGTGTTGTGGTAAACAGAAAAGAGGAAAAAGGCAAATCTAAGATGGACTGATTTGTGAACCAATAAATATTACATCGTCTTTACACAAGGACATTAGATTATCAAAGTTATGAGAAATACTTCCTAGCTATGGGAAACAACTTTCAAGGCCCTAAACAACTTGTAATTCAATTATTGATTTTATTTAGTGGTCTCTTTTTGATAGCCAGCTATCTGGCATTGGCTGCTTGATACCTTATATCTTTATTTTCTGTTATATGCTCTTATCTCTGTCATAATCATCCCTAAGTTGGGGTTGGCAGGCACTGGCATGGGGTGCCAGGTTGAATCACCATCTCTGGACATGTCTAAAAGCCACTTGGATCTAGTACTTGAGGACATGGTGTAGTGACAGACTTGGTGGAGTGGGAAAATTGGCTAGACTTGATGATCTCAGAGGTCCTTTCCACCCTGGATGATTCTATGATAAGTAATTATTTAACTTAGAAAGATTCTGCACTAAGCATTGTTAATATCCTGTGATTTCTTTGCCCATCTGAGCTGTCATATGGTGCTCTTTCCAAAGCCACATTTGTAAAGCACATCTTTGGAACTGTTTAATTTTCTGGAGAAGAGTTTATTATTAAACACTAGACTGTCATCAAAACAATTCAATATGCATGACCTAAATCTATTTGTGGTTAAATAGTAAGGTCTAGAGGTTAATAAAAAGAACTGCAGCAAGCTGCTCACAAGATAATTCAAGAAACTTAGAAAAGATCACAAAACTCCAGCCATTTTCCCATTAGGATTAAGATAAAAAGGAAATTTAAAATGAAAGTGATACTTGTATATTACTACATCCTTAGCAATACTGAGAGATTCCAGGTTAGGTGGAAGAAAGATAAACTGTGTGCAGTTGCTAAAAAGCTATTTTCCTCCCCCTAACTTTAGTAGAATGGGTTTTTTCTTACCTCTTCTGGTAATTTTTTTTTTTTTTTTAAACAGTCCCTAGTGTTGTAAGTGTGAATTGCTGGAATGGGAAGGAGAAGAGACCTAAATCTGCTTCCAGTTCAGCATTTAAGCAAGTGCAGTCACTTCTCAAGTGCTGCTGAGTGTCACAGCAAGACAGGGAAGGGAAGTGGCACTAAACGACTCCTGAAAAGTCAGTAGGCTTATTAAGTCTTACTTAAAAAGTTGATTGGGGAGCTAATTTAGAGCTCCCCTGTTCTGCCTTTTAAGTATGATGAAAACCCTTAAAAGACTCTCGCTGGTGCTGACAGATTCAGAGTGGCATTGAGTGTAGATGTGAAATGGGAATAGGGAAACATGAAGTTAGAAGAGTTGGTTCATGCCTGTGCATTTTTCCTAAAGGAAAACTGGAGATGAAGGATATTTTGCTATCTGCTGCTGATATTAATTTTCTTACTGTACAGTGGGCCAGAGTCCTGCCATTAGAAGCCTTTTTTCATCCACTTTGTCAGCGTGTAGAAGCCTTATGTGGGTTTAGCTGTCACATGTGCACATTCAGGTTTCCTAGGCAGGCACCGTGGGGTAAATAACAAACCCTGAGCATGTATGAGTTATGTTGGTGATAATGGCATTCTCTTACTGTTCATGTGGCTACTGTGATACCCTGTGAAGAGCCAACCAAGAAATGAAAAGATGGTGTTGGAAACTGTTCTTCATGCTCTAAATTGCTGCTAAGCTGAGCCTTTAAAGCAGAATGTCATTTCATAGCAAACTGCCTGCCCGTTTAATGGAATTGTCAGTCTGTTAGAAAGTTTTTGTTTAGAGGAACCATGTGATAGACAATACTCCTAATGAAGATCTTCTTCCTTTGTTTCTGCACTTGCCCTCTCTTTTATTTCGTTGCATAGAGATACCAGCCAGGTCTCTTCAATTATGGAAAAAGCTTTTCATTTTAACAACTGTTTTGTAGACATCCTTGCTAATGCATTTTGTCCGCCTTTGTTTTCCAGCCTCCCATTCCTATTGTCATTTTTTAAAAGATAGGAAACAGATTTTTCATTGGGAGGAGACAGTACAATTCAGGCTATGTTTGGAAGAAAGAACAAAAGCTCAACTATTTAATTTTAAACTCACTACAAGTGCATATTCAACAAGATATTATTGCCATGTAGCCTTTAAAAGTGTGCTGATTGGAAATATTATGAAAGAATGTGAATTTTTAACGTATGACATCAATAATAGAACCTCCAAAATATCTAAGAGTATTTAATTGTTCGTGAGGCATGTACATTTGCTTTTGTCCTCTCCCAGCCAAGAGTTAAAATACATTACTAATTAAAACTTAAGGAAAATAAGATTTAAGATTAAAGCAAAGTGTGTTTCAGCTGCCAAGTGGAGCAGACTGAACAGTGCATGTACAGGTAGTTATATTACCACCTGACTTCTGAAATACACATGTACTGTGCATCCTATTGTATTTTTCCTATCAGTATGCCAACAGAAGTGTTGATATGGAAGCTGACTCTGCTATTAGTTTTGTGTCTAATACTTTGTTTATGCTAAACATTCACTTTTGGACCCTGGAATGATGGCAGGGATTTTAACCACACACTGTCACGGAGTTTCCTGTGTTTGTGATTTCAGGTTTCTTAGATCAATTGTATCTAGTCTGGAGATTTGTAACATTCTTGTAGTTTCTTCCTCCCCCCTACTACACTTCTTGCATCAGAAAGTTCTGGAATCTCTTTCAGGATACTGAAAGAATTGTCTTGTCTGCTGCTGTAAATGGAGAAGATAATCAGCCTTTGGACTCCCATCACAAGTTTAAATCCATACCTCCCAGCTATCAAAGAGCATAGAGTGTTTGTACACATACCTCTTTTTGTAACATCTCTGGTTACTACTGAAACAGGAAAAACATAGCAGGGTATTTCTAAGTATTATTGAAATTGCTATTCCCTGTTATTAAACAATGTGTTAGCTGTCCAAAAGCTTAGGTATATGTTATTCCCATCTCTGTCTTTCTTTCCCATGAGAGTCAATGACATGTAACACTGCATATACTTCTATGGACATACATATATAGAAATGTTTCACAAGCCCATTACCTGCTAGCTTCTTTTTAAACTAAAAATAAGGCACAAGCCAAGCGTGGTGCTATGTCTGAATATCTTAGTGTTTAATTCTAAAATACAGACCATTTTAACTATGTATAGATAGTAAATGAGGTATTTAATCTCTGGTGTTCCAGTAACAGAAACAATAGGTGGACCTCTCATCTCAAAACACAGATCCTTCACAAATAAGCATACTATTAACATTGGCACTATGTTACCAGAGTCTTTCAGCGTTCCAGATTGCATGTTGAATGCACTTTCTGAATGTTATTTCTGTTCTATTCTTATTATTATAATCAGGAAGTGGAATTGACTTAATTGCTCCAGTTAGACCTTATTCTAAACTTAGAGTATTACTGAACCTGCTGTAAAAGGAAGGCAAACTAATTTTATTATTAATGATAGGCTGAAATAGATAAGAGAAACATTATTCTTTCTGTATTTCTAGTTAAATGCTCAAAAACTACGCTGGATATGCAAGACAATCCTCTAACATTGCAAGAGTGGCTTCCAGCTGAGGCCAGTTTAGCATACACTTAACACCTGCTGGCTTACTCAGGGGGAGGCTCCCTTTTGGCTCCTCAGGCAGAGTTGCTGCCAGGGCACTACGTGAATCCCATTTTGAGTGTCAGATGCAGTAGTGCGTAGGACAAACACACAGCATGACACCCTGCCAGATGAGGACTCCACTAATTGGTCAGTCTCCCCTAGTTTCTGACCACCCGTTGACAGACACAATAGCAACATCCCAAAAGGAGGAGTGGTTGTGCCAGAATGAAACAAACTCTGATGGCTCACCCCAGTGATTTTCTGGCATTGTGTTTCATGTTTGTGCAAAATAATAATGATTTGTGGGCCTGAGCCTATAAAGAGCTGTTTGAGCACTCTATGTTGCTGATAATTCTGTCCTGAATGCAAGTTCTGGCATCCATCTGAAATAGGTTAGTCCTTCCGTGTTGCTTCCTTTCTGAAAGCACCATTGTATTTTGTTATCTGGCACAATTTAAGGACACTTATTTTGTTACAAGTGCCTGGTAGACCATGGCAATATATGATAAAAGTGTGTTAGATGAAATGTACAGGATGCTTCTTCCCACAAAGCTTCAGAATGATATTTTCTTCAATGCCAGGCTCATCTCAGTGTCCTTCAGCTTCATCATTGGCATTGATTAAAGTTTGGTTATTGTGGGGGAAAACAAGTAAACAAACAAAACCCCAACATCGTAAAGCAACAGAAGAAAAAAAGGTAAGGATAAACTAGACAGAGGCAGAAATGAGTGTAAGAACACTTACGTGAGAGAGTGAGTATGGCAGGATGGCAATGCCAATAAAGAAAACACAGATGTGTAGGATTAAAGGGGCCTAAATATGAGGGAACATTGAGGAGGGCAGGAAGAGAACTAGAGTCAAAGTCAAAGAGAGTAAAAAGTAAGTGGAGAACTTAAATCTAGATTATCCTAAAATAACACAAAGAATGGATTAGGCAGCAAAAATACTATTCCCCTGTGAACTCTTTCATCGAAGAGATGTCTGGGGTTCCTGGCTTATATCTGTGGCAGGGTAAGGTTTGGAGACAGCCTGAGCCCAGGACTGCAGTTGGAGTGGCTCTGCAAAAGAGTACCAAGTGAAAGTGTAGACTGCATAAAGAATTCCACTTTGAGACTGTTTACAATCTTTTACATCCTGATATCCCACTGTTGCCTTCTACACTGGAATGCTGCTGTGGGAATTATCTGACAAAATCAGATCATCTAAAGCTAAAAATAAGTGAGATAAATAAAAGGATTGAAAATGCCCCCACAAAACCAAAACTATTTACAAATAAAATACTTTATTATATTTCCGGGTCTGTACAGTGATGGGCATTGACACTTTACTGCAGAGATAGAAACCAGGAAATCCAAGCAGATTCTGTTCTCTGGCCACCTGAGTATACTCTTTCTCTCTCTCTCTCTCTCTATATATATATATATTTATATAGATAGATAGATAGGCAACTGAATATGTGTGTGTGTGTATATATATGAACCAAGAAACTTGCAAAACAGTAGATTTTTCTTACTCATTTAAACTTGAGGGCAGACAGCAGTGAGGAAGGACAGCAAAGCAATTGTCTTTCTGGAGGAGCAATTTTCAAACTGTGGAAGCAAATCTTGTATTAAACCTTTTTCAGCCTTTGTTGCAGATCCCTAGAGCATTAACTAAATATTGGTCTGATTACCACAAGATAGACTGATAATCCTTTAATATAATATCCATTTATAAAGAGAATGAAGCAGCAAAAGCAAGAAGTGTTTAATATTCAGGGTATTCACCGAGAGTTATTTTATCACTGAACATCTGTTGCACAAGTAAAGTGACTGTGTGCAAACGCTTAGCATGAGGGTACAATTGCTTCTTTCTGAGGTGTATTAGAATCATATGGGTAACTGACTTTCAAGCTCAGTGCTGGGCTGTTTTGAATGTCCTCTGGTGGGTAGCCAAAAGAAATTTTCTTGTTGAAATGACAGGAATTCTTTGCCATAACATGTTCTGTTAGAGCATATGTTGAAATGTCTATATCATTTCAATGATGAGCTTCCTTTCTGGCACCAATCAGTGTATGTTCACGGTAATCACAAGCAATATCTTTTCAACAACTATCTACCATAAGTGATCCTAATCCACTTTGCAATCATTTTCAAAGCCTCTTCATTTTCACTGAAAGGATTGTTTTGTTTAGAAGAATTCTAAGTAATGTGCAAAATTGCCCTTAGTTAAATCCATTGTAGGAGTTGAAAAGGAATACAAGTATAAACCTTCACAGCTGGAGTACAGATAGCTACTGTGGATGTAGCTTACACTCCTCATTTTTTACATGCAGCATATGCTTGGAGAGTGATGAACAGATGCAGCTTGTTTAATGGGGCAAATCACATGCATTTTATCTTCATGAGTCCACATTTGGAGAGTGCACTCCCTCTTTACCTGTGCTTAATATGACTCCAGATACACACAAATACTGACATGGCTTAGTTTAAGCTAGGGGAAAAAACAGCTACATGGCCTTCCTGTATGAAGTTCATTAAAATAGACAATATGTGGTGTACAGGTGGCAGTGAAAATGCAGCCTTTAGTGTTTTGACTGGGCTCAGACTGCTTATGCAGAGGGAGGGCTTGGCATCTGAAAGTGCTCCCTGTGGTTATCAAACAGGGCTGAAGGCCATGGCTTTACCTGCTGATCTGGTCCCATGCCAAACCCTGTCTGGCACTAGTGAAAGTACTTCTCCATGCTTCTTCCTCTGTTGGCTATCTGGCTGCATTGCTGGGTGAAGATAAAGGCAATCCTGTCACACTACTTGCAGAATTTTACTAGTCTGGAGATGGAACAAGCAGCTGTGCTGGACATGACTTCTGCTGTTTTCAGCATCCTGCGTGTGAAACACTCACCATACATGCTGACAGGTGCCCACTGTCACTGAAGTGCTGGCCCCATTTTTGTTTTGTTGCTTTCAAGTGCTGGAAAACAAGCAGACATCTTTGGTTAACACTGCTGTCCTTCCTGCAGTCTAGACACCATACAGTATTTCTATTGGTGCAAAACTAGAATATCAGCCTTTTCCTAGCTCTGTTTGGGATGTAGGGCAGCCAGACAAGTCCATAGTTTATGTTTAGATGCTAACTGGGATTAACAGCAAAAAAAATATTTATATGAGACACCATAGGGCGCAATTGGGGTCTCCTTCCTGTGGGGTTCTGGGCTGATTTTACTGGTGCTTCCCTAGATTCTCTTTAACAATAGCTGACAATTGAAACTGATCCTAGCCTCCTCCTCTTAAATCATGCTCTATGCTTTCATACAAGGAGTAATGGATATGGATCCATACTAAAGCCATGCATGAGTGATGCTGAGTCCTAGGGAATTTTAGGAAAACATAACCTGAGTAATTTGTAGCAAATAATTGGTCTTATTAGTCAGCTTTTTCAGAAATATTTTGTTTCTAGGTTTGGGGGATTTTTTGGTCTTGATTAGGAGCTGGTAACAGTGGAAAACTTGAATGCAAAAATATTTTCTTGGCAGAAGCCCAAATATATATCTCTAAAAGTTATATTTTCTCCATCTCATTTTGTCTTCTTTGCCTCCCCTGTTATTGATGCACATAATAAAACACTAGGAAAAAAGACAAATCCACCCAAAAGGTCAAAATCAATGATCCTTTTACAGATGGCACCTTTGGGAATGCTGGGTACTTTACCATCAGCTTGTGTTTGAGACTGTTGCTTGAATACTTGTTTTTTGATGACAAAAATCAATGAATTCTTTAAAGAAGACACCCTTGGGGCTGGAAGGATGCAGACTTTGAAATGTTTACTAGTCTGTGCCTGTCTCTGAAAGACTAATAAACATATTTATAAGTTTATGAGCATCTATTTAATTTTATGGATTGGAAATGGTGTATGGTTTTGACAAGAATATTTAAGCTAATGTGCCCCGATGAGACACATTCAGTATCACTTTGCAAATTTGCATAGAAGTTCTGATCCAAAACTGATTGAAATCAACAGATATATTTACATTGGATTTAAATTTATCCCTGTGAAAAAGCTACTGAAGTTATTGGAGTTATCTTGCTAATGAATTTGATCCATTGGCCAAATACTAAATCAATTCTCAAAACAGAGATAGAAAAGCCAGTTGCATGAAGATTAGAAATCTCCTTCTCCCAGTAAAGATGATGTCCTTTAAGCACATATTTGTATATAAGTATATTGTTACGCTGAGCTGCAGAAAACATTTGCTTCTAAAAAAAAGGCATATTTTTGCCTTATTTCTTTGCTGCTAATTTATCATTATGTTTATTTATGGCATCATAATGTACTTTGACAGTAGGACAGATATTCCTTGGTTTTCCTGAATGAATGGGGTTATAAGAGGCTCCTGTAACTTGAGAGGACGTTTGATTTGGGATATCCTATAATGTGGTGGTGTTGAGGCTTTGGTGTTGGAGTCTGGACCATCAGTTTTCTCACCAGCTGTGCAGATACAGACTTTGCCAGGATTTCTTCTTTTCTCTTCTATTGATTCCAAGTCAAAGATGTAGAATTTTCAGCCTTGTGTTTCACAAGATGATTTCCAGGGAATCAACCACAGAAATTATTTTTGAAGTAGACTGGCAGTGTAGAGTAGCCTTTCAGTAATTAGAAAAACTATTTTGTATTCATTTTCCTTTGACTCTAGATCTAATCAGTACATACAGTGATATAAAATGTCAACCCTAAACAAGCAAGTGCATTGAAAGGATAATAAAGATAATACAATTTATGAATTTAAACATAGGGACATTCATGACATTAAAAGCTTGATGTATTAGGTATTCCTTTCCCTCCCTTACTGTTCTTGATTTAGGTTTACTGATTTCAGGTTCATAAGTCAGTGTTATGCTGGGATGTAGCATGTCCCTCCACTCTTAAGACAGCAAAAATGCTTTGCACATGAGGACTGCAGGGAGAACTGTTGGATAATCACTTCCATGTCACAGAGACAGATCAAAACTTGAAATGCCTCTGGCAAAACTCAACTACATTGGAGATGATTGGTGCATGGGATCCTATTGACTCTATGCAGAGCTGTGCAATGTGAAGCAGCATAGACATGGAGCTCCACACTGCTCTTGGCAGAGTGGTCTGTACATCTGTGAACCACAAGTACATGTGTGGCCATTCATTTCTTCTAGTTTATTTATCTTGTACAGGCCAGGTTCCTCATTCTCATTTTCCAAATATGCACTGAAAATGGTGAAACTTTATTCTCTCAGATCTTGGCAATTTATCGGGTATCTTCTTTCATTCTTAGACTTCCACTGGCTGGAGATCACATGTATAACTTTGGCAAAGCTGACTATGGAAGTGGTTAAAAAAAGCCCCTTTCAGTGGAGCTGAACAGCTTCATCTGTTTGCAGGATGGCACAAGCCAAAGGGCTGTCTGTGATCGCTGTAGGAACTCTTGTCTAAGTATCTGGCATTGGTCACAGTCAGTAATTTGACTCAGTATTGGAGCTGAAGTTTCAGAAAGTTTTATTAATCACCTGTACAGCTTCAAGCAGCTGAAAACAAAGCTAGGGCAAATATATTTTTGTACTTCCAGTAAATGCCGCACAACTTTTGGGTGATGGGTTTGAGGGGCAGTAACTGCTGATACTGAGCTACTGTTTGATGCAAGGAAACAGGTAAGAACCTGTCTTCAAACTCTTGCTTAACTTAAAGTCTATTAGTACAGTTATATTTTCACACATATTAAGATGTGAAAGTCTTAGACTTTGCTGAAAGTCTTTGTTTTAAGGATTTTACAACTAAGAGTTTTGTTGTGTTTTGTTTTGATTTACTATAATGAAGAAAAAATATACTGACACTACTTGAACAGTTGGCAAATCTGATGCTATTCCACTTTAAGATGAACAATTGGTTGAACTTGTTTAATGTTGGCAAGAGAGTCATGAATTCCAATAAGACCATGAATACATTTATTATTAATTTTCTCTTCATTCATTTTTAATTTTCTGTCAGACAGAATCAAAGGCTGAATTGGTGACTTCAGTGTTTTCTACCTTGCTCTATTGGCTTCAGAAATCCTTTAATAAGGCAATTATTTATTCTGGACATCACTGGGAAATCAAAGGTGAAGAAATCAGGGATATCTAAACCCTGTAGTGAATTAATTCAAACAGCACTAACATTGTTGGATAGTGTTCATGCCTCTGGTTCTTTAATGTTGCCTGGTTTGGTACTTGTTTCATTTTAAAATTTGCTGGAATGTGTAGAATGGAGAGTGAAGGGAAACCACAAAAGGATTTAGCTTATAGAAGCAAGAATTACTGGAATCAGCAGGGGTTCTGGCCTCTGCACTGAGAGCAGACTGGTTTATTGTACTGAGAGGAGGCAAGTAGAGGATCTTTGAGGAGGATTTAATGCATGCCCACAAGGCTTTCATTAGGACGTTGTGGTATTGTAGTGGCTATGTATGTCTGAAAACTAGAAGTAGATCTGACTTCGCTACAATTCTCTTCTCTAAGGCATGGTACATCACTGAAGTCAGTGAAAAAGCTTGCATACATTTCACTACATCAGATTTTCAAACAGAAAATGAAATGTTTATCTAGCTCTAATATACAGTTGATATTTCTGTCTCTGCTTTTCTAGTCATCACAAAAGGTTGGTCACCAGAAAGTAAAGAGACAGCCACAATATAGAAAGGCTGAATTTCTTTTCTTTTAACAGACTTTAATTTAATCCACACAGACTTCTAAGTCTAGTACATGTGTGAAACATTTCTTCAGCTCCACGTATTTTGCTTTTTGTACATTATTGATAAGATTCCACCACAAGAAGGAGGTAGTGTTTATTCCTTTTTCAGGAAGTATATAAAACTGTTACTCACACTGCTTTGCTATGAAGATGTTACCGCAGTCTCTTGTGCATTCTTCAGAATTTGGCCTTCTGTGAAGTTGATGAACAAGAACTGAAAAGGAGATAACATATCAAACCTGACATTTAAAGGTTCAAAACTTTAATGTGCTGAGCACATAGTCTAAAGAAAGCAGTTATGGAATTTCTTTGTCTTGTATCCTGAATTCTTCCTGCAGACCTCTTCAACATTAAGCTGCCTTATTGCAACATGATGTAGTTTAAATGTGATTTACTCTTCCATACAAAGCAGTAACATTTTTCTCTAGTGCTCTGTGTTGAGCAAAGCAACAAGAGGCTATTTGAAAACATTTAGTCATGTGCTGCTTAAAAAACCCACAATTCTCTATTCCTTTCTGTCTAATCATTCCGCTTATCAGAATGCTAGCTTAAGGAAAAGGAAAACTGTACAAGTTACCATAAAGTTTTATGAGCCAATTATTACAGATATAATTGTCCAAGGTTCTAGAGGTCTACAGATGTCTTATTTTCCATAGGCCAGTGCCCTTTTATGCTTCTCTTTTCCAGTTAATGCAATGCCTCATTTAATAATTTAAAAATAATTTATTGAAGTTAAATTGCTTTTTTAGAAGGCATAATCTTATCATTCTCATTTTTATAAGAAACTAATTTTAATTTGTTTGCTGTGCCATTCTCACATGAATTTAGGAATTTAATGGAGTGAAAATTGAAGGCTGATGGCATCAATGAAATTATTAATTTGGTAACTGAAAGATTTATTTGGTTGATTTAGATGGAATTTTCAATACTCAATTATCTTTGGACTCTATTAAAGAATGAAGCCTCTCCAAATAACAGCTCTCACTCAGGTTCCCCAGCATGAATTGAAAAGGACATCTTCATTATTGCTATTGATGTTAGTGTGGAAATCACTTACTGTTAATAATCCTGAAGGACAGATAAAGACTTATTTTTACCTTAAAAAAGCTAGGTTCCAAACCCAAAAAATGATATCTTAGTGAATGAATATCACCAGCAGATAGCAAACTTAACCATGCAGAATATTGTCACAGGGTACTTTTTATCTTTACCAAGTGCCATTAAAATAATTTGGTAGAAAGAAAAAAATGTCTCTTGGTCATGCACAAAAGTTTGCGTGTTTTTTGTGTGCTTGTTTTTTGTTGTGGTTTTTTTTTATAAAGATGGCAATATAACTATATCAAGAGACGATCTATGGACCTAGATACATCCATACAAAAGAAATATTTATTTTCTGCCCTTTGGGATTTTGAAGAACTACTCCATAAAAAAAATCATTATTTCACAGATTGAGTTTTTAAAAATATTTATTTTTATAGCATCTTTTATCACCATAAACATTTATATATTGATGTGTTGTTTCTTGAAGAGAGGCAAACACCAATTTGACAACACACCTCAGTGAAACGGTCATAAGTAGGGTTTTGTTGTTTGAAACTGTCCCAGCTGACACAGCTATAATCTAGAGAAGCTTATTTCTCAGTAGTTCTACAGCTGATAAATGCAAATGCAGGAGAAAGAACAGCAAATGATGCATTGATTGCCTTAAAGCTGGTGTCAGATGTTAAAGAGACTCTTAGTGATTTTAGAAGTCAAAAAGGAATGTATTCTCACACATGCTAAAAATGCAGAGTATGAAACTAATTGGGCAACTAAAGGCAGTCAAATATTAATACCAATAACCAGCCTGGATTTGACTATTGCCAATTCCTAGACATATTACATTGTTGTAGAATCTGGAAGATTAAAGTTGGATATTAAATTATTCCTAGCGGTGTAAGAATGGAAACTTATTTGCTCTCAGGTTGGTTTTCCTTTAATGAAAAAATAGAAAGTTTGGGGAAGAAAGTCAGGGGAAGAAAGTCAGTTCTGTATGGAAGTTAAATTTCCAGAGTGCCAAAGGTCAATTGCTTGAGACTTCATTTTTGATCCTCACAGTATATGCACTTTTACTCAGGTAATATCAATCATATATGTCAGTTATGTTATTTTCTATATTCAGATTTGGTTTTAAAATGAGATTATGAGAGATTTAATAATTTAAAATATACTTCAAAATAGTTAAATAACTCTTGAAAAAGGGCATAAATATTTAAAGGCAAACACCATGAATCGACTTCAGATTTGGAAATGTCAAGTGTAGCAAACAGTAAGTAATGCAGTGCATGGGGTACCCACAGAGTCACTCTGGAGTCTTCAATCTCAATGTCTGTTTAGTTTCAAATCAGTCACTAGCCAAAAAAAGTTTATCCTGTGACTCTGTGCCTCTCTCCAGTGCTCTTATTTTCTCAAACTTCTTTTCATTCAGTGGAGGATCTTTACTATTGCACTCAGGGTTTGTCTTCATACTGTACTACAGGTTGTCATAAGCAAGTTATGTCTGTGCTCAGAAATTCCCTTGACAATTTATACCTAGATTGGTCCACATTTACTGATATCAATATGCATGTTCAAATCAATATCAATAAACTGATTCAAGCCTTATAGACAGACAAGAAGCCATACAGATGCAATCAGTACACAGTGAGATAATGTATGCATTGAAAGAAATCTCCCTCTGTCCACAGTATCAGTAATGCCAGCTAGGATGGCTGAAGTAAAAGTGCATTTCACTCAAGCAGCGTAAAGCAGAACTAAACTTTCAGCATTTTGCTCTTGGGCCCCAGCTCAGAGAGCAGCTTTTTGTGAAAGCTTCATGTCTTGTTGCAGCTCTCATTGAATTTAGTGGTTATTACTTAATCCCTGATGCAGAGACCTCTACCTTTCTGTGCTACATGATTTGTACAACTGGATACAGGTGATATTACCTGGTCAGGTGACAGTAGCAAGCATGAAGACTGAAACTGGTTTTTATTCTAGCAGACAATATCTCTCAGATCAGAGGACATCATTTCCAGAGTAAGGAGAAGTAATGTTGTCTGCAGCATAACTGACCTTTGTCTAAAAGCCTCTAGGTTCTCGCAGTTCTGTCAATAATACANCCCAAGCAAATGAAAGGAAAAAAAAAAGTATTAGTTATATGATAGCTGTAAAAGGAATTCATATAAATTTTTCCTCCTTGAATATCATGTGGTTTTGATGGATTCTCTAAATCTAGAAAGATTATTAAAGCTCTTCAGGGGTACAGTTCCCCTTCCTTTTTCTTTACTCTCACCCTTAGTAATTTAAATCAATTTACAAATTCTTTTACAAAACAGTTGAAAAGCTGCCTTCATTCTGTCATCAACAAAACATCACTTGTAATTATTTTTACCACTTTATACTACATAGAAGAAAGAAAAAATACCTAGAACTTTATCCCAGACCAAAAATCATGCTCAATTCATTTAATTATCAAAACCAGAAAGTGATTCTTGCTTCTCAAAGAGCACTGATATAGGCATAATTAGTTATCTAACCTCAAAGAAATGATTAGCTAACATGAGATGACATGAAAAAGAAGTTAAAATGCCACTGCAGTATATTAGCCCCTTTTTCCTAACAAAACTATTATCACATGCAAAGGAGTGCTATATGATGCTGACTTTCCAAGGTTTTTAACATAATGAAGTACTAAGGTACAAAAAGAAGTAGGAAAGCTCCTCAGTTCCATCAGTTGTCTGAAGAGCAGTAGATTCATTCAGACACTCTTCAGTTCCAGCATGACATTCTCTGTAGGAGAGAACCACAGAACAACAAAAATATCCAAGTGATGTAAAGTTTGTTTTCTAATCCTATGTATGATTAACAATTTTAGCAGAAATAACAAAAAAAAAAAATTTGAATCTGAAATATTTCCCATCAGACCTGAGACTGGTTATTTTCACTGTAATGAATATTCTAACAGATCTTACTGTTGATTCCTGACTAGGTAAAATTGATGCTTGTTGTCTCAAATGTCAGGTTTAGAAGGGATTCAAAGGTCTTTAACCTACTCCTCTCATTGCTGGGAGATCTCAAGGTACAGACGTAAGTTTTACCTGAGGAACCATTAAAAGAGAGTGAGACCTCTGTGTCAAGTTGCAGGCAAGCAAGATGTTTTCCAGTCACGATAAAAACAAGTTAATAATGAAAGTGCTGACAAAACCTCAGCTGCAGTATCATGAACTTGGCTGTTGTAAAACCTCTAGGATTAAGTAGAGGTGTGTGGATAATAAAATCTCCAAAGAAACAAATTGTCTGTGAATATATAATAATGGCTTTCTCAAGGATTTTAAACAATGTGCATATTTCTTGTTTATATTTCGCTCAAGCAGCCAAAGGACCATGGGCAGGGTATTGTCAACATTTAAAACTACAAAATCTTTAAAACAACAGCCTGAGGCTTTTTGTGTAGTAGGCATTCCTTTTACTATTCAGTGAATATCACTTTCACATGATGCAAACAACGTCAAAAATCAAAAGGAACAAATATTGACTAGAGAGGAACAACAGTCTTAACAGAACTGCCATTTTCTGGGCTTTGTGCAAGCCCATCCAGACTTGAAGGAGTTGACTCACTTTGAGAAGTACTTTTGAGACAGATCAGGTGTTATCTTTGCCTCATTCCCTATACAGAATATTTTGAAGTGGAAAACATTTGATGAGGGTTGGTTTAATCTAATGTAAAAGCATCAGCGTTTGGCGTCAGCCTTGCAAAACATAACTGCTGTGGAGTGCAGCTGTTTGCCCATGCAAAACCTTACGTTCACAAATGCAAATCGACTGAGTGGGACATTCGCATGAGCAGCACAAGTGTGAAGTGAAGCCTGCAAGTGTGAAATAGATGCTTTGAGAGCCTCAGGCCTTTGTGGGTGCAATTAAAGGAAGACTGATAATTTATGCCACAATACAACAACCTTGATTTCATTATGTGTAGTGTACAATCAGGTTCACATTTAATGCCATTTGCCTACGGGGAAGCAGATTTTTCGTGTACTTCAGCACTGAAGATGATGTGAATGCCTAGTGAGCTTTACAGAAGCACTCAAATATTTTTTAATACCTAACACTCCATATAGTTTTAGGTACCTAAATACCTTGGCAGCTTTGACTTTAGGTCAGTTCATATATAAAGGCACTTCTGTAGCTAACCTTACCTTAAGGCATTCTTTTTTTTTTTTTTTTTAAGTTCCAACTGTCAGGTGTGACATTTTCATTAGCTGGTTGACAAAGAGCTATGCTTATGTGGCCAAATGTTGCTTCTACTTGAGAAGGGCATGTATTTCACAAGTGACCATGTGTTTGTGGCCTTTTTATTGCTGCTGATGGTTCTTTAGGGCATGTTGTGAAACAGTGGAGTGTTAGCTTTTTGTTTATTTTGATCTTCTGTACCAGAGGGAGGGGAAGGGTAAAGGGCAAAGGTGAGAACAGACTATAAAGTGCCTCAATAAGCTAACAGAAAAGCCATCTCTGATGGAACAACAGGTTCCTCAAGAGGATGTGCTGTGCTTCAGAATAAAACCAGTATGAAAAATTATGTTAATGTTAGTATTTCAGTAATTACAAATTATGGATTGAAACGTAGGGATTGTATTTCAGCAATTGTCAAAGAACAATAAGGCAGCAGAATTTCCTTACAGTATAACTTTGGTGTTTTTATGTGATTGACCACAGAGAATGCAGTGGTCAATGCAACATTTTTGTGCTGTTACAGAACTGTTAGTGATGTTTGCCAGTATAAACAGACACTACCAAGGTATGGATGCACATTGATTTGCAGCACAGAAAGTGGCCATGACAAATACTCATCTTGCTAGTTCCAAAAACTTCACTCAACGAAATAGTTGGGTAGGAAAGAACATTCCTAAGATGTTGCATGTTCCTGAACACAGCGTTATCATGAGTTAAGACTAATGCCAAGTATTTTGTAGCTTTGATTCAACTATTTAGCACTGTTTTGTTCCCACTATACACCCTTTCCCAGTTTCATGCTTTAATACAACCACTGCTACTATATCTGATACTTTTGAGGAAATTGTGTTTATGGGGATAGTATTTTAGAGCCTTTAAATCATCATTTCAATCAGTGAAACTTACATGACCTCTATATCAAGCAATCTTCAGGAATGAACCCTAGGAAGCACCGTGTGAATGCAAACACTAATAGCAGTTATTGCCACTCTTTGTCTTTCATGCTATTTCAGGTTTGTGTTATCAGAAAAGAAGGAGAGCGTTCATGTCGTTATAGTTGTCCGCCAAGGACCATTGCGGTTTTTGTGGGCTTGGATTTGGATACTAACATTCATCAAGATAGGGTACTGAAAGTGCATGGATCCTGAGTGGCAATTCCCCTGATCCAAAAATTCAGAATACTACACATACAGTTTGGGGGATTTCATATCCATTTTGCACATGGCTGAACAGATTGAGTGGCTAATGCTGGAGTGATCATCTATAGTGTTTCTGGTCTAACATAAGTGTGAGCAAAAGGCTTCTGTAACTCAATATGCCCAGATAAAATGTGTGCTGGCTACGTCCTTGAAGAGAGAAGCCTTGTGTTCCCTTAAAACCTGAACAATGGATTTAATAACAACCCTTAAAGATTTTTCTTATTGCTATAATTTCAAGCACCAAGATATTTAAGAGATAACAATGTTTTGTTTCTTTCTCATGTTACATTTCTTATCTTGTCTCAGAAAGTGATTTTTAGTTCAACTAAGGCCAAAGACAAAGCAAAATAGATGCACTGAAACATATGAATACCAGGAATGTGATTTCCTTGGCAATGATAATCCTGTCACAGCTGTCAAAATTTACTCCTTTATCCATATGACATTTTAACAGGATGGAAATGCCATGTTAGAATAAGCAGCTATAAAGGACTCGGTCCAAAATTACTAACAACAGCAGGCTCTCCCAGGCAATATATTGTTTACAAATTTCAGAGCAATTGCTTTACCAATATTATATTTGATTTTGATGCTCCAAAGCTTAGCCATAACATTTTCTCTTTTATTATAGCAAAGTTAAAACAGGCAGTTAAAAATGTTAATTTAATTTCCGCAGGGAACCAAAGGAAAAGATAAATGTAAAATTATTACACACACACACACACACATACAAAAAAAAGAAAACCAAAACAAAAACAGTATAAGAAAAGTAATTCTTTACAGTTCATGAGCAAGTTTGAGTTCTTTCAGTTTGTTATTGAGAGAGAAATCAAATCAAATTTTAACAGTGATACAATACTGGCCTTAAATGTTAAATACCCAGGGTATGGTAGAATTTGTCTTTTAATGGAAGTTAAGAAGTATAGGTAAGGACAGAGAGAGTCACTTCTTCAGCTTCTGTATCACTTTGTGATTTTTTTTCGTTTCTTGATATGCTAATTTAATAACCTAGAAGGCGTAGAACTTCCTTGGTGATTCCATTTCCTGCCAGGTCTGTAAACTTAATGCGTAGAGTGTGTCCTATACTAAGTTCATGATAAGATGTAGGTATAGATGTCCTCTATCATCTAATTTATACTGGAATGGACTTCTAAATATAAAGCAATCAAGCAGTTTTCTCACAGGTATAGAGAGGAAACCAATTACTGTCTCTTCACCATCTTTCTTTCTTGGCTACCCTTTAATTTGTATGTGGTTTGTTGTGTTCCTCAGGAAGGTCTTTGTTCATTATTTTATGCAAAGCATTTTTAATGCATGGATTAAGTACAGAACAAAGTCATAATATTATCATCAGATATGTTTCTTCAGGATATGAATGACCATACTGTCTTGGAGGTAAACCAAAAGTCCTATTCATGTACTTGTCACCTCCGCATACTGTAGCAGAAAGGTTTCACTGGGGTCAACACCAAGCTACTGGAAGGATTTTATATTTAGATATCTTTATCATTTCATCACATTAAATTCTATTCACCTTAAGAAGACACTTCTCTACACAGCTCTCCACACAAAACAAATGTGAGTCTGTAAGACAAACCATAGTTTAAAAAAAGGAATGTGATAGAGGACATATTTAAACTAAATATAGATTTTCATGTTTTCAATTCCTACTTCTAACTGTAACCATGACTCAGTTAAACTGAGCGATGTCTCAGGGGAGTTCTTTGTCCTAGCAAGTTTTAGAGCCAGTTTCAATGTGGCAAAAAAATGTTTCAAAAGCTTCTGAAAATCCTCCTGGCAGAGACAAATTCTAACTGTATATATCCCGATGTTGCTGCTCTCTCCAAGGGTGACAAAACAGTGGAATGGGTTGCCTAGGGAAACAGTGGAGTCTCCTTCTCTGGAGGCACTCAAAATCCACCTGGGTGCATTCCTGTGTGACCTCTCTAGGTGATCCTGCCCTGACAGTGTGATTGGACTGGATGATCTTTCAAGGTCTATTGCTGTGTGGCCAGCAGGGCAAGGGAGGTGATTCTCCCCCTTTACTCTGCTCTTGTCAGACCCCACCTGGAGTACTGTGTGCAGTTCTGAAGACCCCAGCACAAGAAGGACATGGAACTGTTGGAGAGAGTCCAGAGGAGGGCCACAAAGATGATCAGAGGGCTGGAGCACCTCTGCTATGAGGACAGGCTGAGAGAGTTGGGGCTTCTCAGCCTGGAGAAGAGAAGGCTTCGAGGAGACCTTATAGTAACCTTCCAGTATCTGAAGGGGGCCTGCAGGAAGGCTGGGGAGGGACTATTCACGAAATCTTGTAATGACAGGACAAGGGGGGATGGGTTCAAACTGGCAGATGGGAGATTTAAACGGGATTTTAGGAGAAAGTTCTTCACAGTGAGGGTGGCGAGACACTGGAGCAGGTTGCCCAGGGAGGTTGTGGCTGCTCCCTCCCTGGAGGTGTTCAAGGCCAGGCTGGATGAGGTCTTGAGTGTCCTGATCTAGTGGGAGGTGTCCCTGCCTATGGCGGGGGGTTGGAACTGGGTGATCTTTGAGGTCTCTTTCAACCTAAACCATTCTATGATTCTATAATGTTCTGTGATTCTGTGAAGCATCCAAGTCTTAAGAGATTTGCAACTCTTTTTTTGTCCCACATGATCTCTGAAGCTATGGTATAAGTAAGGCATGAGAATGATCTAATGATTGAAGAGATTGCTATTCAGGTGCCCAATACATCATGGTAATCCTGCAGGGCTTTGATAAGAGTTAATGTGGGGTTTTTTTTCCTATCCTTTAATACACAATCTGTGTTATATTTAATTGGTTTTGAAGGGTTTTCTGTCTATTGTATTTCTTGTCACAGATGTGGGAAGGATGCTGTACAAAACTTATCTGGTGTTAATCAATATATTCCAGTGCACACTTATAAAACCCCAACTCTGTCTAGGTCTTTTAACACCTTTCTAATTTTATTTGCCCGGTGCTAGTCGTATCAGAGCATTCAATCTTTCTTTAAAAGTGTCTGCCCAATACTGTATTTTTCAGCATTGCTCTGAAAAAAAAAAAAAAAGGTAATTCATGGGGATAATGTTCTTTAATCTTTATTTTTAAAATAACGAAGCCATGTTGTAATATTTTTTAAAAATGGTTTGAAATTGAAAATGATGAAATGAGACAAATTAAACTATTAAAAATCAACTTCCTTTTAAATAATATATACAAAGCACAGATGTTTCACTTAATAAAGCAAGCATTATTATGTTGTTAGAGTAGCCCCAGAACTTCATCTCTTCTTTTTCTGTAATAAGAAATAGAAGTTCATGGACTCACAGCTTCACAGATTGCATTAGGTTGGAAGGGACCCTCAAAGGTCATCTTGTCCAATACCCTTGCAGTCAGCAGGGACACCTCCAACTATATTAGGCTGCCCAGGGCCACATCAGATCTGATCTTGAATGTCTCCAGGGGGCTTAACCACATTCCTGGGCAACCTGTTCCAGTATTTTACTATTCTTGTAAAGAACTTCCTCCTGATGTCCAACTTAAATCTCTTCTACTCCATTTTCAAACCATTGCCCCTCACCCTATCACTACAAGTCCTTCTAAACAGTCCTTCCCCAGCCTTCCTGTAGGTTTCCTTCAGATAATGAAATGAAGCTCTAAGGTCTCCCCAGAACCTTCTCCTCTCCAGACTGACCAGACCCAATTCTCCCAGCCTGTCTTCATAGGAGAGGTGTTCCAGCCCTCTGCTCATCTTTTTGTCTTGACAAAATGTATCCAATTTGCTCACCTATACCTTTGAGAGAAGAGAAAAATTCCATCAGAAATGGGAGGGAGCCAGTGACAGAGTGACACCTGAATGCAGTGAATTCAGAGAATAGGGAAAACCAAACCAAAATTACTGGAGTGTATGGCATGTAGGAAAATGCTCCTAACTTTTCCTTCTTACACTAGTGGGAAAATCCATTTGTAAACAGATTCAGAAGTCTTTCATTTAACATGTCATATTTAGCTACCCTGAACAACATTCTGGCAGTCTGCGCATCAGCAAAACTACTTTGAACTCCATCAGGATTTCGTCCTGGGTTAATACTGTGTGAATTAGGCCCTTGATTTTGGGGCAGATGTAATCACAGAGGAGCACAAGACAGGGTCTCTTAATCTATATACAGAAATCTCACTCACTTTACTGATCTCTATGTCAATGTGACTGATTGTAAAGCTGGAAGCCTCCTGATTGTCTTCAAAAGAATCAGTACGTGAGTTAATAATGTTTATGATTTGATATAAAATAATGCATTGGGTTTTTTTATTATAATGATGTAGCATCAGGAAAAAGAAGCAAATGAACTGTACTCTGCTCAGTGGGTATGCATGCATTCAGGCACTCCTGCGTCATCAGAACAGTGATGATTTCTATGGCATATGTCTAAAGAACAAGTGAAGCTCAGTGGTGGCTTCAAGGATAGCTGCAGGATAGCCTTCACCTCTTCTGCTATCAGATCCTGCCAAACATTGTTGGAAGAGATGGGTGGCCTGCCATTTAGGAGACTGTTTCATTTGTATTTTCACAGACTTAATGTGGTTATAACCTTCTTTTTTTGGCATACGCTTTAGAGATAAAGGAGATGCAAGGAGGGGTGGAAGAGAGGGGAACAAATCTCCTTGGAATTCTTCTGATGCCATTATAAAGGGACTAATTGCCTCTGGGCATATTCAGTTGATAAAGAGTCTATGAATTTTCCCTGAAGAATTATGATTATCTTCAGCAAACACAGAGCTCAAATGGCTGCCAAGCTATCCATGATGACAGCAGTCACTAAGAGAAGAGACCAGAATCCAAAATTTCTGAATTTTGTTTTATACTATTCTGAATACTTCTGAAATGTTATTCATAACAAGTATTTAACAAAGTTAATAGTGAGCATTGAAAACCAGAAGCGCTGAGATTCAGCAATAAGGATCTGACATGGTTAGCAGTGAAGTCACACAGAATCACAGAATGTTAGGGGTTGGAAAGGACCTCCAGAGATCATTGAGTCCAACCCCTCTGCCAGAGCAGGATCACCTACAGTAGGTCACACAGGAACTCATCCAGGCAGGTTTTGAATGTTGCCAGAGAAGAGACTCCATAACCTCTCTGAGCAGTAGCTTTTCAGAAGACCTACATTTTTTAAATAAAAGGACTGTGTTAAAACTGTGATGATTTAGTGTCTCATAGATCTGTCTGTACCTGTTTGGTTTTGTTGTTTTGGTTTTTTTTTTCTTTTTTCACAATGCCAAACTGTTCCATTTTTGTCCTTATTGCCTACCACCCTGGAGCCTGATGAGACACAAGTCTCTCCAAAGAATTGAAGTGCAGCTGTGTCTGAATTATCAGTGAAGCTTGGTCCCTCATCAGAGTGTTCTGTGAAGGGCCAGACTTCTGGAAGTTGAGTAGTGATGGAACATGTGGCAGCTATCCACAAACCTATTAGAAGTGGTGCCGAACTGGTGTGGTATTCCTGTGATTTATGGCTCTCTGTCATGCTGGAAGATAAAACTTTCAATCAAAAAAATTCTAAGTCACTGTTAAAATAATGTAAAAACTAGTTAGCATTTCAAATACCTTGCTGTTGACTTTGCAAAAATGGATGCCATCAGCATGGTGGGAGTAAGACAGCACCATTCCAAATTCATCATATACTCCAGATGTAAACAAGCCTACAATGTAGAGGGTAAAAGTCAGTATTAATTTGCAGTGGGAGGAATCACAACTGCAACCAAGTTTCAGGGAGATCATGGATGATTTTTGGAGACATCATACTGATTGATGTAATTGCCTTGAAGATAAACTTTATACTTCTTAAGACTGATTACTGCAAGTGTTATTTTTCAAGTAAAATTCCTTGGAGAAGGGCATAAACTCTTTCATATTGAACTTGCTAAATCTAGAGCCTTGCAGCTGGTTAACCACATTTCCAATACATGCAGTTCACAAACTGAGTGTTTGAGTGCTTTAAATATTTTCCTATTGATCCAATTGTTTTTTTGATGAGTTATGTACAGGATGAAAAATCAGCTATTTTGCTTCTAACTTCAAAAATTGCTAAGGAGACAGAAGCTTAGGAGAAGTATATACATAATACATCACAAAATTGCAAAAGAATTTTCACCAAAGAATGCCTTTTCCTGGAAGGAAGCGTTCTCTAGAATGACATAAAGACACATGTGAATCTTACAAAACAATCTTGTGGCACTGCAGTGTGATTCTAAATCTTTCCTTGTGGCTAATAATTTCTAATCTAAAATTCTCCAACAAAATCTCATATTGCTGTGGATGGAAACAAGGCACATTGCACTGGAGGACTGCCCTTCTGTACTGTTATATGTAGTAGCACAAAATCTATACACTAGTTTATGAGCTGGATACAATAATAAGAAGCCCTTCTGACTATAAGGAGCTGCAGATTTAAAATTCTTTTCTCCACAATAGGCATACACAATGATAGACACTCAGAGAATAAGTTCATACTTAGCTGAGGTTTACGAGTCCATTTTCCTATGTAAATGAGAAAGCCTTTCCTCCTGAAGGCAAGGAAATGTTGGTATAGACTCTCATAGTGGTTTTCCTATTTGTTATGGTAGGCACTCTTCCTTCAGCTAATGCTTTCAATGCATTCACTTACAAATGCAATTCAGATCTTCAAAGATCAAAGCCATAATAACACTATCTTTTTGAAGTCTTTTATCAAACTGTTGAGGTTGACCTATTTAATTGTGCAGCCTAAGATGATTGACTAGAAGAACAAGTCAATGCTTTTAGGGCTTTTATTGGTGTACTGCAACAGTTTACATAAGGTCAGATCCTTAGCAGGTGTATTGCTCAGTTAGATTAGACACAGTTGTCATGGTTGCAATAGTTCTCAAGAAAAGGCAAACATATTAATCGCATATGGTTTTCCTTCCTGCTTTATTTTGTAGTGCTCAGGTTACATGCAATGGCGACAATCTAGTCCAGAAACGATATTTATGCCTATGATGAGTGCTTAGAGAGCTGGTATTAGAAGGTTACTTCCCATGGTGGTCTCTGGCATAAAAGTGCTATTGTCCATTATTCTGTAAAATGAACATTTTATATGATTTTGCTTTGATGCAGTTTATTTACTCGCATGCAGCAGTTTATTGGATGATCAAAGCATGAACAGGATTTGTATCTGAAACCCATTCAGCACCCCAAAGGGCTATAGTCACACTCAAGTCTTATGGTCTACAGTCTGTCATTTCAAATCAAACTTAACTTGAATGTATGCCAGAGCTTTGATCTCAGTCAAATTGTGCTTCTTTGAAATCCTTCAGGGATATTTCACATAGATTACTCATATCAGAATTCACAACATTTAGAGCAGATTTTATCAGAACTAATAAGCCTAGTTCTGAATTCTGGGAATGGAAGTGAATGCAGGAGAATCAGCTACTTGGGCAGCTGATACAGTAATTTGATATCAGTCTGTCTTTACATTTGAGAACAGAGACAAATGGCTGACAGATTGGGTGCATTGGCAACATACATCATTGCTCAACTGATTTATCTTTTTTTAATTTAATTAATATAAGGGTCAAGGAAAGTGCAGAGATTTATAGCTTTTATTAATAATTTCAGATTTTAACCAAGTTCAGCACAGAATAGAGGATAATCACAGCCATCCAATGGCTACTGAAGCTATGTGAAATGAATTGCTGCTGGTCCTACAATTCCCACTGCCCTAAAAACTCATTAAAAGAATTTGGACAGATATTCACAGGGTGATAACAGTGGAGCTGTTCAGCAGTCCAAAAATGCAGAAGTGTTTTGCTGATTTGTCAGATGTAATTGTCTGCAGTGAATTTTTGTGCCTTTTTCAAAAGATATTAAACAGTTTAGCTAACTCAGAAAAGTAAGATAAAACCTAGGTGAGAATGAGGGCTGCTTTAGAGATGTAACAAAATGGATAATAAAAAAATAAGCTTTGACAGTTCCTTAAACTTTTGGCTGTTGTGAATAGCAAGAAAGAATTTAAAACTTTCCCCATAACAAAGTATGAAATAAGTTGGAGTAATGGTCTGACTTTATAATTCCAAATGTATGGCTTCAACCTTAGACTTACTTTTTTATCATTTATAACTTCACAAATCTAAATAATCTGCTGATCTTCTGGAGACTACTGGTGCAAATTAAGTCAATGCACATACAATTAACATAGGTATCAACCATTTTTCTTATTTTTGTTCTGCCTGCATGTATATCTTTGCATGTCATTTTAACTAGAATATATTCAGCAGGGTCTCCCAGTATTTCATTTCACAGCACATTCTTCAAACATTGGTATTTTAAGGTCTGAATGTGAATTGAAGGATACAGTGTGTTGCCTCTATGTATTGGTTCAAGTAGTGTTTGCCAAAGGCATGTTCTCTTATAAACAAAGGGAAATCACAGGAAAACAGTTATTTGACTTCTAGGAACAGAAGCTGAATGTGCAGGACCCAAATGAGGTTTATATTGATCTGGCAGAACATGAAATGAAACATAGGGACAAAAAATGAAGTGAGGAAGGTAGTTGCTCTGAACTTTGTAGACCATGATTAAATCGTTATTGAGCACTGAAACAGGTTGCCCAGAGAGGTTGTGGAATCTCCATCCTTGGAGATACTCATAATACAAGTCTGAGCAACTTGGCTTAGCTGTTGCTGCTATGAGTGGTGAGAGTTGGACTACGTTGCTGCTTGATGTCTCTTCCAACCTCTACTCTTCTATGATTTTATAGACTGCAATAACTGTGATTGAATTAGAATTTCAAACATTAGTGTTCTTGGCACCTTAGAGTGATCAGTTACAATTTTTGTCACTTAACTTTAGAAGGCTCCATGTTGCACATTACTGTTCAGCTTGTATCCATTTTTTATACAAACATCTTTCCTAGAGCTTAGAGTTTTCCCAGTGAGGATCAGTTTTAACAAGTGATGTATTCACAGTGATGTATCAGCAGCTCTCACTGTTGCATCCTGGAGATGACAAACACTACATCCTACTAGAGAGTACCCTGTGGGCAAGCTAGAACTCTTGCAGCAACAGATTAAAATCACTTGGTTGTATCTATTTATGAGTATATTCAGATAATACATGTTAAAAAGTATGTGTGGTCTGACTTCCTGTCCCACACCCCAGCTCTGAGTAATATTTCTCAACAGGGAAATGGTGAGGGCCTGTATCCACTACATACCTGTCGTGACACTCTGCAAGTGAATATTATGCCATATTCTTCATGATTCACCAACAGGACAAGACCTCCAACCTATATCTGACCTAGCAGTCTGTGGTCTGAGGTCAGACTATCTCAGACTAAAAACTGCTTTTGTCTATGAGCTGATCTGTCTTGACAGTCATGCTCTTTAGTCAAAAGACAGAAAGAGATACCCTTCAGAAAGTGGGCTGTGTCTTTTTTGCCACGTCTCCTGGGGCTGCATGTCTCCTGGGACATTCCCAGCTCATAGCCAGAGTGGAGTTTGTAACAGTAAGGAAGATGTTTGCTTTGCATTACTTTATTTTAGTCTTCTTGTCTTCTCAGTGATATTACTGTAACAATCTAAACAGTGAGGGGTGAAACAGAGGGAAGACCACAGGGCTGAGTACCTGTGGTTTTGTCTAGTTAGTGAGATACGTGGATAACAAGGTAAGGACAGCAACACCCAAGAGAAAAGGGAAGCACTGCAGCTAAAACAAAATCAGTAACAAGTTCACAAAGTCAGTTTGACTGTTTCAGTTCTTTGTAATTTAAAGGAAAAACAGAAATGGCAAAAGTCAAGACTCCTCTGAGATCTTTAGCAAGCCAGTGGGGAAAAGTGCTGCATGATTTTAGGGGGCAAAGGGTTAGAGCCTTCACAATCCTGTGTCCTTGCATGATTTAGAAGCAGGAGGACTTAGTGGTCTGGTAAGAGCTTCCTGCCTTTTTGTCACTTAATTCAGACCCTCAAGGCACTTATCTCTGTCTTCTTCATCTGTATGCAAGCAACTTCAATCAAGAAGCACTATGAGTAATTTTGAGGGTGCTGGACAAAATGCAGCCCTTAATTCTGCCATTTTTGATGTAGCTGTAGCTCAATGCTCTGTTTATTTCCACCATAAAAATTTTGAAGCTGCAGCATTTTGGCCTCATGCTTTGTCTTTCCAAGGGATCTCTGTTTGACTGGTGCCTTGATGTTTCTGATTTCTGTTTGAAGCAGATAGATTTTTGAGGTGTTTGTTAAGAAAGCACACTTTTTCATCAGGACCCAAAAACCAGAATGAACTGCTTAACTTATTCCTTCTTCCAGATCCAGTGAGTGAACAGGATTTAATTTCTTGTGAGAATGTTGATTCCTAAATCTTAAATATTGCTGTTGGGAAGCTTTTTGCAGTTTTCTATGCTGACAGACAGCTTCTGAGGACCTCCAGTTTGTGCAATGGGAAAAGCTTCTTATTCATATTGTATTGCACGACTGTGGCTTCTGATAGCTCATGTCCAGTTAGATGCATCATACAGTACCTTAGCACTCAAGATACAGTAGCTCGAGACTTGTCAGCTCAGTTGAGCACTAGGTGCTCTGTCCACTCCTCTTTCAGCAGGGCATCTCCATAGTGACTTTCTGCTTTCTTTGGAGAACCAAAATTCAGACATAGTTTGGTTGCTTGGTAAATAATTTAACCCAAGATACCATTAATAATAGCTATGTAATGGTGTTTTCCATTCAATGTCTGTTGTAGATAAAAGGTTAAATCAGGGTATAGAGAACATTTTCATTTTGAAAGTGAGTGAACTAGCAAGTTATCAACAGTCCTTCTCCCTTTCTTCCTTTGTAACTTTACATTTTTGTAGTGCATGAGTCAGGCCCCTTGCACAGATGGGCAGCATAGGAAGCCAGAGATAGTTTTTTAGTATTCTGGATGGTTTATTCTATTTGGGAATTTTTGTGAGAGCTTTGGGGTTTTTTTTACTTTTTCCCAACCACAGGAGTCTGCGTTGAATAGACAGTTCATTAAATTACTCTGAGAGTGGGAAGTTTTGTGTTCAGTTCCCAGATGGCTACAACTGTCCCATGTGACAAGCGTTCAGGATGGGTTTTTTTGTTGTTGTTGCAATGTTTGTATTTTTCTGGCTTTTTTTGGTAAGCTAGCTCAGTAGCCACTCATCAATGATGGATTTTTTTTGCAATATCCAAATAAAGTACAGATGTGTTCTAATCCCATTTGTAAGGATAGGGACCAGAAGGTTTAATCAACATGCAAAAGATCACAAGGAAAATCAGTACCAAATCCTGAAAGGCAACCTAGACTTTAGTCTGAAATTCCAAGTGCAAGATTTCTTCACTTCAGTCTTTCTTTTCAGACAGGAGGAAATCCCAGAAGGACACCAAATTCTTCTTGAAGGATTTATAAAATGTATACCCTATTCCGGATAATGCTAGTTAGGGAAATAAAAGAATTGGGGGGTTTGCTAAGTCATCACCTCTTGGCGTATCACGTTGCAAGTCTCTAAATCTCTATGACAAATTGCTGAGCAGACAGTTTTCCTAAATTGTTTGCACGAAATCCTGTAGAAGCTATTACAATTTTTCATTCTGTGCCTAGCAGAAAGAATTCAGAATTCAAAGTATTGTTATATATAAAATCAGTGATAAAGGTTTTTATCTTCTTCACCCATTTCAGTCTGACTATAATTTTGGCTTCCTGAGGGAGAAAATACAACTGGTGGCTCCAGACACTGATGATACATTTATTTTAAGTCACAAGAGCCAAGAAACCGTAGGTCCAAAACCCCAGCGAGATGTTCTTTCATCCTAACTACATGTGCAGTGCCTGTCTTCAGCTACTAGTGACCTTGGATCTCCCATTGGGGCCTTTCTAGCTGACAGCAGCAAGCCACATAGCTTATAAAAAAACTGTAAGCAAAAGTGTAGGGGGGGAGGGAGAG
>VWZI01020605.1:2798357-2830869 GCA_013396835.1 Psilopogon haemacephalus | reverse complement strand
TTTTCTTGTTGAAAACTCAAGGACCTTAAAATGTCTGGAAAACGTGCCACAGTTGAAAAGGTTTGCTAAGGAATGCAGTTGTTTTTGTATTGAGACACAAGTGACATACTAGTGAAACTGCAAACTTTTGTTTAAGAAATGACAAAAGCAAATTAGTGCCCATGACATGAACACTTCAACTCAGCACAATGCTTCATGAGTCACATAATTGCTCTGCCACGTTTTAGCCCTGGCAATTTAAAAGCCAAAAGTTTTGTTTTAACCAAGATTTTAAATCTAAGGGGAAACTAGAGTAAGGACAAAGAATAATTCATATTCACTCTAAGTACTGTGGCCTGCATGCTGTTTTTTGAGGATTTTTCTGGTTTATATAAAGCTAGCAAAATTCNTTTCCCCCCCAAAAAAAAAAAAAAAAAAAAAAAAAAAGAGAGGCAGGTTGTTTCCTAGCAGAGCATAAAAGAAGGATTGCTGTGTATTCTATTAGAGCCACCAAAACAGTTTGCACAGAGGACAGTAAATTTTGTTCATGCTGTGCAGACATTTTGAACCAGATGACAAGTCCAACAGTTTGGATTCTCTGGAAGGTGAGATTTCAGTGGCTCCAAATGAAAATGAAAAAGCAAGATTGAGGGACACCAAAATGAAAGCCACTTGGATGAGTGACAAACACAAATCAATCAACTTTATTATGCCCTGCTTCTGTAGAGTTCTGGGGCCAGGAAGGCAGAGTCCATGGCAGGTATATCCACAAATGTCAACAACTCTACTGCCTTCAGCTCTTCTGTGTGTTACCACCCACCACAAATATTGCCAACAAAGGAATGGCATGTCTGCATCTTTGGTGGCATATTCTGGGAAAGCAAAGGCATTACTCTGGCACATTTTACTTAATTTTGACCTGATTGGACCATATGGTCTCTTTTTAATTTTGTATTTAAATGCAACACTTGTTGTCTGTGATGCCATCATCATCCAGACTCCTCTGTGAAATACATGGTTGGTGAAGAGGAACTGGAAATAGAAAGAAGGTGGAGGTGAGTAGCAGTGGCATCAGTTGTGCAAGGAATGGAGTGTCTTGGCAATTATATAGGATGTACGACTGGAATTAGATAGCTTGAGAGGAAAGCAAAATATGGTAGAATTTTTGCTAGGAAAGAGACAGAGAAAAGCAGAGTGGAGAAAGGTGGAGTAGAAGAAGGCTGGATTTGTGGAACATTGGAAGAGACTAAAGACAGGAAAGCAGGAGGATGCATTTTGCCAGTGGCTGGTAGTGCAATGGCAGTGCAGAATATGGACTGTCACAGGAAGAAGAAAGGACAGAAACCACAGCCAGGCATCACCTTGAAGGTTTGCCCACCTATGAATAATTTGTATGGAGTTTAGCAAAACTTTCTATTTAGTAGAAAGAGGGGGGAAAGAATAATTATAGTGGCTCTTCAAAACCAACTAAATATTTGAAAAGCCATGCATAGTTTTATTTGTAAAGAGAGATTTTATAGCCACAACTGTAGAACATTATGCTAGCATCTGATACATAAGCAACAGCTAGTCCCTACCATATAAGTATTCTGTTCCATCAGAAACATGGACAGAAAAGGAGTCATGGCACAAGGGATCATGCAAGGTGCAGGTTCCTCACCTATCTTCATGAATCTTTGTTCAGTGAATAAGTTACTGAGCACTCAATGAGCTCTTTCTCCTTCAACCTTCAACCCTTTTTTCATTACAGAGCCACATAAAACAAGAGAGAGTAATACCCCTACTGCTTCAGTAAGCAGGAGAGATGCCAAATTGTATTTTATTTGTCTCATAAGCTTTTCACTAATTTCTACAAATGTTTTGTATATATGACTGAAATCTACTCTTGACAGTATGTTGAAAAAAATCTCTAGACTATAATTTGGGTTTTTCTTTAGATATGGAGAGTAAATTAGTTGTGGATCTGGATCAGATTGTTTCTGACTTTTTTGTTGGAGTGAGGAATAATTCTTTAGAGGGACATGTTTTTTCTCACTGTCTTTTTTCTTTCACCTTTTGCATATCTCCTTAGTGTTTCATTTCAGCCAGTAGTACAAAGGAGTGAATAACTCCTTGGAGTTTCAGCCAGGTGAACTTCACTGCATAGTACAGCACTGTTATTGCATAGTTGCAGCACAGTGTAGCATTCCATAAAATCAAGTAGTCTGTTGCCTGCTAGAAATGAAAGAGACAGAGCTTTTGTTTCTTCATTCTCTGTTTCCCCCACTTTCTACTAAGTGATAATGCAAATCACATTTTGCACTTATTTCAGGAATGCAAGCTTGTTCTCCTATGGTGCAAAATCAATCTCTGAATTCAAACTGTCCCTGGAATATTTTGAGCTTTTTTCTTCTACTTAGCATATAGACTTAGACAGCCCTATGGTGGGCAAATAATCTTTTTGTTATGTGATGAATCTGCAGGCCCTTCACAACAAAAGATCTCCTAAAGCAGCAGGGCCAATCCTTTAAGTGGAGAAACAGTATATCAATAAAGGTCAGTGTGACAATGTGATTTATTGAAATACTCTGCTACTCCTAGCAGTTAGTATTTCATATAATATGATACACGGCAGGTATTTTTATTCGTATTTGGGTTTCCCACTGCAACCTTGCTCTACCTGTTTTATTATTTATTGTTGCCTTTTAGAGATGAAAGAAACCAATTTATTCAGCTTTCATAACTATTCCTAACAGGTACAAAGAGGTTAAAGACTAACAGGAAAAATCAATTGGTTAATAAAATAGTTAATTGACTAAATGCTTCTTCCAAGAGGCCATGATTGCAGACCGTGCAGAACCAAAGGAGATTGGTTTAATTATAATGAGATCTCACTGCATAAAAGCCTGCTCTGCAGATAAGATTTTTGAACTCGTGTGTGCCTGTTCTTATTTTTTATAGTTTGCACATGCAGTAAATCCAGGGACCATAATTAAATCTTTTCACATTTTTTAGTATCTATTTTTTTCCTTTTATGGTCATGACCGACGGCAAAATTACAATGAAAGCATATCTAAACATTGAAAGGTCAGTCAACATGGTCCTTAGAGAGCTGGAAAGATTTTTAGATAAGTGTATAAAACACTGATGAACAAATAACCTCCCAGTTCTGTCTCCTGTTGGACTGTCTGTCTGGGTTTTTTAATTGGCTTTCTCTACAACTACCTGAAGGGAGGCTGGGGTGAGGAGAGGGCAGCCTCTTCTCCTTGATGACAAGCTATGGGACTAGAGGAAATGGTTACAAGCTGTACCAGGGGAGGTTCAGGCTGGACAACAGGAAATGCTTCTTCACCGAAAGTGTTCTCAAACACTGGAATGGTTTGCCTGGGGCAGTGGTGAAGTCGCCACTTCTGGAGGGGTTCGAGCAGCTCTGGACCTCACACTTAGGAACATGGCTCAGTGTTGACCCTTCAGTGATGGGTTGATAGTTGGACTGGATGATCTTTGAGGTCTGTGATTCTGCAATTCTATGGTGCTGTTACTTGTTAAATCCATTTTTTTTTAAAAGGCACACAGAGGTAGAGAAGGATTCTGTGCCTCTATTTGATGTGTAATTTCCAATTATCAACATTATTCTCTCTGTATCAATAAAGAAATATCCTTTATTCCATCCCAAAAACAGTGGGTCTGCTTTTACCTGTGTCAGTTATCCAGCTCAGTTACACGTAATAGCATTTCACAGCTCCCCACCTCCCCACTGTGCTCACAAAAGTGTCTCTACTTCATGGAGTCTGTCAACAAGCTCCACGTTTAACCGAAAGATATTTTTAAAACCCCAAACTCTTGTGATTTCAAGAATGTAAGTTCCACTGATGTAATTTAGTGTTTCATTTGCCTAAGTCCCAACAAGTACAGCATGTAGATAAAGGACACGGAGTGAATGGCAAGGCACTTTCATTGACCTTCAGTGTTGCCTCATATTGACATTCAGGCAGGAGAGATATTCGAACAGTTAAGGTCAAAAGAAAGGGGACTTTGATTAACAGCAAAGTAATGCATTGCAATCCAAATTATGTAGGAGTCTGTTCAGCCTACAATTTGTCTTGTTTGCTTTTAATTTTAGATTCAATGTCAATGCAAGATTTTAACTCTCTGGTTACAGTTCTTTATCCATATGATTCCCTAATGTTAATTTGATATAACTCTCAATTGTATTAACAGCCAAGTTGAAAAACATCAATGTGTTATTCCAATATTGCCTTGACTGGTAGGTCAGGATGGTATAGTGGACTGGGAACAACTTTTCTGAGGACAAGGTAGATATTTGCTTCTGCTATAGGAGGCACCTTCAGTATTGGAAGGTAAAGTAAAAACTAGTGTTGAAGCAGTGCCAAAGCTCTTTGGTCAGAACGCTTTGTTTGTACATTAGAAGTGTATTTCTGTTCAGATGTCAGGCTCTGCATTGGAATGGCTGAAGATTGAGTGGTAGAAGAGCAGAGAAGGCAGCTGGGGAAGCAACTTCTAAGTGCATGATAACAGGATTTGTGAGAGCTTGAATGTCCAACCATTCAGCTCTGCAATGTCCACCATTGTAGTTCCTAATGCTTTTGTGGGTTGTGGTTCTGTAACAATGACAAGAAATCGATACTAATTTTCATTATACTGGGCTAAAAAGCACAGCGAAAAATAGCTGATAAAAGATTTTCTAAAAGGAACTGTTCACATCTTCGTTATGAAAATGGAAATTGTGACAGGCTCTGTTGGACATGGTGCTTTGTTGCAGTTAAGCTACCCTGGCCCCAGAGCTGAGAACAGTGCTAGCTTGAGATGTTAAATGCTAAAACCTTTCTCTTTTCCCAGTGGCTTCCTTGTCCACAAAATACATACACTGACATTCCAGCACAGTTGCTGAGAGGGCTGCTTCTCCCACATCCAGTTTTGATCCCAAACAAACAGCTTGAGATTTCATGTTGGATAATTGGGCTTTACCCGCATTTTAAACAAAAATCCTTGCCCTTTTATAAACTGCTTGAGTTAGAGGACGTGCAGAGCTTTTGCTGAAAGAAATGCATTAATCCTTTTAAGTTTGATAAAAGGTTCTTCTATACTATGCTGTATAGTTTCCTGCTGTGGGACCACATTTGTGTAGAATCTCTATTTGTGGGGAAAGAAAGACGCAGACTCCTTCTAATGGCTTGAAGGAAAGATTGATAAGGGAAAATAATACACCTCTGGACTTAAAATTGAACAAAATTCAGGGGAGGTTTATTACATTAATTTAAGTTAATGGACATGTTCCGTCCATTTCCTTTGTCCTCCCTCAGTGTGCTCTCAGAAACTGCAGGTGATCACCCTTTTTTTTTGAGGCTGACCCTGTAGCAAGTCCAAAATTGATCTCTCTACAAGGATATGGAAGGCCCTGCCAAACTCTTGTTTTCTTTGTTGTACTGCTGCATCCAGGAGGTAAGTCCTGTGTCTGACAATGACAGTGTAAATTATTTCAGCAATCCACTGCCAAGCAAGCAAAACAAATACTCATTTTCTCTTGTTTCAAACTCCAACTGGCTTGGATTTATTTTGACACCTCTGATATTTTGTTATTATGACCAGAGTAGGGCTGGTCATTGCTGGGCAACATGACATTCAATACTTTTGACTTGCTGCATCCCACATATCAATAGTGACTCGTGTTGAGCCATTTAGACTACTACTGTTTATTGATCAGTTTATTTCTCTATGTTCTTTTTTTTTTATTATTTATTTTTATTTTTATTTTTATTTAGAACATTTCACTTTTACCAGCCCAGTGGAGTAAAATATTTTCCCCTTCTGTTTGGACAAGATATTCTGTGTAGAAGAACTAAGCTGCAGTAAAGCATGGTACAGGTCTTCTAGGAAATGTTCTCCTTTGAAGCTTTTGTACTATGTGTTGAGCTTTTGTCTCAGTCCAAACTCAGTCCAGTTAAGCCTATTTCCAAATAACCAATGTAAGCAAAACTTTTATGGGGGAGTTCATATTTTATGGTATAAATTTGTCTAGCATAAACATCAAAGTCATAATTGTAACTCCTTTTGGCAAATGGGAGTCTTGACAAAGAGATTCCTGTGCATCTAACTACTTTAATAATGTTGATCCTGGGCTGACGTTGGTTTGTGGAAGCTCGTAAACCAAGTACCATCCAATTTTTTTGTTTGGATTTTTTTTAATGCTGCTTATAGTACAACTATATCCTGAGTCGGGGATCATCTCTGAAGGTTTGGGTTTAAAACACATCATATTTTCTGTGTGTATTCCTGTGCCATTTTGCTGCAAAATCATAGCACACACAGAGAGATGTGAAGTAACATCGCATAGAATTACCGCTTATAATTCTGCGTGCCCAAAACGAAACCAGACTTGACAAATCCTCAGGATTGAAGCTTAGTTAAGAACTGAAGTCAGTGTTTTGGTATCTTATGAGTCTGTTATTTTTGACAGTTGCAAACCTGTAAGGGTAAAAATGCACCATGGCATTCTTTTGGGACATCGCTGGATGCGTTAATGACTGATAATATGCTTGTAAGAAAATCGGCAAAAGGCAGTTCACATGCGAAAGGACTGAAGTTTCCTGACCCAGAAAACTAGGGCATGTGTAAATTGTGGTTCCTAGTGACATTAGTCCTCTTCTGTTGTGTTTTGAATAGGACACCATGGCCACAAGGTTTTTATTTACAAAGATACTAAATTTATTTTATTATAGACAATTATGACAAAATTTCCACATTCTCTCTAGTGGGTTAAATGTCTCCATAGCATCATTTCTACTGAAAGGAGAGCTGTGACATCACTAGAAAACAATCAGAAGACACAATTCCTTATACATTGGTATGGGAGGTGGCTGGCATATTAATTAAACAAAAAAATATGAGAAGCAAAAGTAATTTGTGATGTCCATTTGGGGAGCAGTTTCCAGAATACCCTAGAAATTTCAGCTGCCTCCCCCATGTATAAGTGCTACCTGGGGGGCTGACCTGCTGGAAAGCAGCTCTGTGAAAAAAGCCCAGGCAGTCCTGGTGGACAGCACAAGGACCATGAGCCAGCAACATGCCCATGTGGCTAAGAAAGTCATGAGTGTCCTGGGATGCATCAAGAAGAGTTCGGCCAGCAGGTCAAGGAAGATTCTCATCCCCCTCTGCTCTGCCCTGGTGAGGCCCCATCTGGAGTACTGTGTCCAGTTCTGGGCTGCCCAGTTCAAGAAGGACCTAAGGGAAGTGCTTAAGAGAGTAAAGCAAAGGGCTACAAGGATGATTAGAGAACTAGAATAGCTGTCTTATGAAAAAAGGCTGAAGGACCTGGGGCTTTTGAACTTGGAGAGAAGGCTGAGGGAGGATCTTATCAATGTTTATGAATGTTTAGAGGGCAGGATGGGGCCAGTCTTTTCTCAGTGGTGGCCAGCAACAGGACAAGAGGTAATGGGCACAAACTTGAACATAAGAAGTTCCATTAGGGGAACTTCTTTTTTTTTTTGGGTGGTAGAGCACTGGAACAGACTGCCCAGAGAGATGGTGGAGTCTCCATCTCCAGAGTCATTCAAAGCTTACCTGAACACCATCTTGTGTAAGCTGCTCTAGGTGATCCTACTCTGGCAGGGAGGTTGGACTAGATCATCTCCAGAGGGCCGTTCCAACTGCTATCATTCTGTGACTGTGGTTTGGAATTTCTTCCTTCTTTTGAAGTCTATGAAAATACAAGAAAATGAATTTTATTTTGAAATATAGATGTTAATGAATTCATGAGAGCCACTTCCTGTTAGGAAATATGGAGAAGCAGTACGTTAAAAAATGTAAGTGTTTGAGGGAAACAAGAGAATGACAGTATTATACACCAAACCTTTGCAACTGGATCTTGCAAAGTCTGCATTTCAGATGTCTTTAGATATCCTCTGATGATCTGTGAGTATAGAGAAGATGTAATTTCATTTATAAGGTGAAACTCTGTGGAAATATTTCTGAGGTATCTCATCATATATTAAAAACAAATGAAGCAGGAATATTCATAGAGACTATTTTATAAACACCACCAGCTCCTGAGAACTCTATGGGATCAACCTAACACAGGCATGGCCTTTTGCCTTTATGAAAAACGTCCCTTCTCCACAGATATTAATCATTCAGAGTTACATTTCTGGAGTATTAAATTCAGCCTGTCTTAACATCACAAATAAATTTAATCCTTGAAGGTGATACTAACAGATGGCTGGCTTTATCATTTAGATTCCAGTGTTCTAGCTTGGGTTAGTTTGAACATTTTACCTTTTTTTTTTTTTCAGCTGAATATGTGACTTTGGCAAAATAGAATTTAAAAATACGCATGGAAAAGTCCATTTTGTCAAAATGTGATCTATGAGGGAACCTGAATGAATTTCAAGAGCAGTAAGCTAGCTTGATATTTAAAGAGGGTTTTAATTATTAAAACCTTGAGGGATATACATTTTGCACCATTCATCGAACTGTGAGCACAATTTATTTAATAGGCACACATATTACCGGACAACTTACACCACCAGAAAAGGATTTCAAACCTCAGTCAAGTGCAAAATATATCCCAAGGTATCTGCATTGCCTAGTAAAAGTAGAAGATTTAAACAGTCAAGATACCAGCTGACTGTGAAAGCACCTACCACTAATATAAAGCTATGCAGTGCTAAAATGATGCTGACAACCCTCACAAACCTTTAAATAGCCATTTCCAAGCTGGCAGGTCTAAATTGCAGGAAAACAAAGCAATCACTCAAGGAATTCTTTGCAAATTAAACCAGTTCCATGTTGATGCTTGGTGTTCTGGAGCTTCATGAACAATACAGTCTCAGAAGCCATTTTCCTTTTTCATTTTGTATCAAGCATTTTTTCTGTGAAGGTATTTACTTTGTCAGCAGTAAAAAACAAGTGGTGGTAGATAATGATAAGCACAAACAATCATACATTTGAAAGCTGTTTTAAGAAACACATAATATACTTGTGTGTATCTTATTTTTCTATCAAATAAGAAGTTGCTTGTTCCTACATTATGTCTGGCCCACTGTAGCTGACTGAATGACACCTTTGCTAGGTTTATATTTGTGCAAAACCTAGTTCAGGGCAGATATATTCTATATGCTTACAAAGGACCAAGGTTTGTGCTGCCTCCCCACGGAAGATGATATACAGAGAGCCTCTTCAAAATGGAAATAGGAGAGTCCTCTGAGTGAAAATACCCTTGCAGATGCTTGTTCAAACTGGTATTTGTGGCAATTATCAAAATAAAACCAAACTGATACTTGTCTGCAAGAATTCATTATGTGAATTAGAAGTTTGGGAAATGGCACAACACTGCATGAAATTAGATTGCAGAGAGAGTGAAAAATACAAGTCTGAAAAACCCAAGAGCTCTTCAGATGTTCATCTGGCAAAGAGGCTGAGCCCTGGCTCAGGGCATCGTGGCAACTGCCTATGCCTGCAAGTAGAAGCCATCCCTATATGAAGTATCAGTGCTTCCTGGGCCTCAGTAGTGACATTTCCTTGGCAAAGCCATTGGTTATAAGATGAAGACTAAGTACCCTTGGTGATAGTCTTAGTGCTGGCAAGTTACTGCTACACCCACACAACTATAGACCTGCCGATATCTTCCTACAGGCCAGGATTTCACTGCTGATATAAAGGATGAAAAATATGTTGGAGTATTTGAATGTTTTTATAATAATCCTGTGAAGAACAGGGATTGTCAGCTTGCCTATGAACTGACGTAAACCAGCAAATTTTTCTGCAGAGATAGAAAGAGAGGGGGTGACAGAGCACTGGAACAGGCTGCACAGAGAGGCTGTGGAGTCTCCTCTTCCACCTAGATGTGCAGCCTGTCCTAGGTGATCCTGCTTTGGCAAGGGGGTTGGACTCAATGATCTCTGGAGATCCCTTCTAACCCCTAATGTTCTGTGATTCTGTCCTGTCTAAGCCTTCCTGAGGAGGTATAATTCACTGCAAATGAAGCTGGCAGTATGAGCTTAGTGTTTTATGGCAGCACTGATTGGATTTGTAGCAGTGTTACTGTTCAGAGGTTAAAGCCAAGTCTTTTAGGTGCTACTGGAGCAAACATCCACTGGTCAATGTGGAAGCAAAAACCCTCCAGTAAAGTATCTATAGTACTCAAATAGCACTTGTGGCCTCTGAGTCCTGCTTCCTGAAGTTGAATGGCAAATGCCCAGGCAGTATAGTATTAAACAATGCATCCTGAAATATTTAAGGGTCTGTGAAAACAATGCCTTTCAGGAGCCAGCTCTGCTATCATCTAATGGTTAAAAGTAAATTATCGAGCTGAAATATCTGTGTGCAAATAATTAGTGAATAAATTAAAATATATGTGAGCTGTCTAGAAGCTGTACTTTGTGGAGCTTCCCAAATAATGAGAATCCAGTTGTTTCTAACAAAGGCATGGATATAAGTACTGTGCAACGTTATAATTCACTGACATCTAACTTAACCTGGTCTTCAAATCACTGGATCAGAAGCAAGGCTGTGGCATCATTTGGTAGCTTTCTCTGAGCTACTGTTTGAGAACATCAGCACAATGCTTGTACTAAGAAAAGGGACAAAGTATTCTGGGGGCTGCGTTATTAAACATTGTGTGTGGTTGGGCATCTACCCAGTTCAGCTGCGTCAGCTGGTAACAGTAATGTCATGATGACTCTCTGTTTTACTTCTGTCCTTTTGAAACCCTGGCTGCACTCAAAAGATTTTTTTGTCAGAAAGCACACCTTGCCAGGAAGATGAAAAACAGAGAAGAGGCATTTTATGACATGGCCTTTATCTCTTAATTTTTGAAGGGATTTCTCCCACAATTTCTGTTGGTTTGAGCTAGAAATATGTTTTAATTCTGCCTTTGAGATGTGGTAAAAGTACTGATAATTGCAGATATTCATCTCTGCAAACATTTGACTGAAGTGAGGGACTGACAATTCATTAAAACTAATTTCCAAAGTCACATCCAAATCCCTTCTCATTCATTCAGCAAAATAAGTAGTGGTTTAAGACAAGTACTGATACGAAACACCTTTTAGCATTATTGCTCTTTTCACTATGGGGACACCAGAACAAAACAAATGGACTTTCAAAGATGTGCATTACAAAGTGTATGTTACTGTCTGTGGGGGTAGTCTAAAAATAAATGTTTATTGGTTGGCAAATCACAGTTCTGTCAAAGATTAACAGCTGAGGGACAATTTATTAAATTAATAATATCAGGTAGTTGCATCAGCTGCTCTCTCTTGATTAACTTCTTAATATGATACAACAAGATTCAATAATGGGGCTCAAGGCAAAGTTTTCTGTTCATCTTGAGTTTAGTGTATCTGTGCTGCAGATGTTGCAGCTTGTTCATCTTTGAGCTAGGATCCCTGCATCTGACCTGAGGGACAACACAGAGCTCAGGACAGGAAAATTGTTCTAAGTATGTATCTAAAGCCTTGCTCAGGTTTCACAATGTACACCAGATACTCTGCTGCCACTGCTAAACTGTGATTGACCCCCAGACTCTAGAGTTTAAACTGATCATCTCAGGTATGTATATATTACGATACAGTACATTTCACTCTGCATTATGATGCGGGAATGACTGTAAAACATTAGAGAAACTATATGCTTGGAAGAGTTCTTCAGTGGAGATCATGTGCTGGAATGAAATTTGTTTTATTGCTGCCAGTAGTTAAAAATCTGTCAGCAGTTTGGAAGGGACAAAAATACACTTCTGGGAGAATATAGTTCTCAAGATGATGCCAAAAGAATAATTTTAAACCTCTTGGATAAAGACACTTGCAGAAACCTGGGCAGATGATAGGAACAGTGATGATAAACTGGCATGAGATTTGTTTTTCTTGTACTGTGACATATTGCATTTTTATATATATGGCGATGCAATTTGACATGATCTATTTGGCCATCTTCGTTAACAACCTAGTATGCCAATGGAAAACTGAAGCACTGTAAATGTGTAATGAAAGATAAAACAGTAAGTATCTTCTGATAAGCATATTATAGCTCATCCATCTTGGGCAAACCTGAGTTTATGAACTTTTCTTCAGCAGCAGGAGCATAAGTGCTCTGACTAATAATAACAGAAGATGAGTCCTATTGCTCCTTCCATGGCACAGACATTATTCAAAATTATTTGAAGGACTGGGCCTGCTTCATGGTGCATTCATTTTCAAAACTACTCTTTGAAAAGCCACATCCTTAACCTGAATATTGTCATCTTCAGACACTATTCTCCATTTAAAAGTCTTGAAGCTGCTGAACAGCATGGGACTATCAATATATTATTGGATCTATATTTCTATTGACACTTTACAGACTCCTTTCAGCAAGGGGATTTAAGCTGAATATATATTGTCAAGGTTGTTGCTTCTTTTGGCTACTGAGAGGTGTGTAATTGCTATCTTCAAAAGCAAAAGAACAGTCTCCTTAGTCTCTTGTCCTTCTAAAGGGATACATATATCTACATACTCTTTTTTTTTTTTTTTAAGTGGATGTTCTTGCTGGAGATATAATTAACATGTCACTGAACTGTCCTTGGTGTGTCCCTTGAACTTACTGTGCGCTGCATGAGATAAACTTGGAGTGTCACCTGAATGATTGTGAAGCTGTATTGTGTGACATTTTAAATTGAGAAGGCTGGATATGCGTGGCTGATTTTTTTTTCCCTTCGGAAGAAGAAACAAAAATCAATTTACAAGCAGCAAATATTTTCTCTCATAGTGAGGACACCTCTGGCCTTAATTTGGGCATCTGGCCAGACAGCAGCTACTAGCTGAGATTTACAGCTGCACTTTAATTTCCTTGAGTAGCATGCACACAGATTTTCCTGTATGAGCACAGATTCTGTTCCTGTAGGGAACTATGGTTTAATTAATTGAGCATGGCATTTGGAGATGGGAGAGCTGGTCTTAGTTCTGGTTCTGAGACTAACTGTTGCTTTGGGAAGGGCACTTTTGCTTTGAGTATGTTAACTGGAGGCAGTGATAGCACAGATTTGCGGAATTGTAGAATGGTAGGGTTTGAGAGGGACCTCTGGAGATCTAGTTCGACCCCCCCTGCCAAAGCAGGATGACCCAGAGCAGAGCACAGAGGAACGCATCCGGGTGGGTTTTGAAAGTCTCTAGAAAAGGAGATTCCACAATATCAATGTGCTTTACTTATAAATGAGCAATTACAAAGTATTAGCATCAAATAACTGTGGGCAGTAATTTCAGTGTAGATGTAGCACTCCCTGAATACAGTTAATTATTATCCCAGCATCAGACTCTGCCTCTTCTCCTTTTTACTTTGATTGACTTTGTCATTTTCTAGCTGTATTTGGAGGTTCTAACTCGGCTTCTATTAAAATCAGTTTTCAAGTAGATCTGTACAGTAAACCTCCTAACACTTTGAAAACCTTCTGGTCTTGGCTGTGATTTGGACAGCCAGGCAGATGCATTTTCTGCTAAGGCAGACCATAGTAGAGGATCAGGGCCATACTCTGGGCTGCTCAGGCAGTGTACTGGAAAGTGATGATACCTCAAACAATGAAACAGTGGTGATGCAAGAGAAGCTTTGTATGGCTTTTATTGGCTGTTAACTGCACAGATTAGTGTGTTCAAATACTGTCAGTCTTTTTATAGCTAGATGCAAAAACCCCCATCATTAGAACAGGAATAAATATATTCAGTGGGAATTTTACTTAGAAGAAACAATTTAATTAGTTAAAATTTAGATGCCAGGGAAAAAAAAGGACAAAGTGTAAACTGAAGATAGGGGGGATATTCCATCTCCCTGTGGCTTATGTTTTTAAGAAGATTCTGTGTGGTTAAATCCTATTTCGTTTCCCTCTGTGTCTTATGAACAAGATTTTGCCATAGGTCAAAGCCAATGAATTGTGCTTATAGCTTGAGAAACAAGAAAATCAAAGCCATAATCATTTATTAGACTCTTTTAGTGGCATGTCTCATTTGGCTATTTGCTCTACTTGCATGCACCATTGTTGTGGGCTTAGTCTTTGTTTGGGGAAGGAATCATATGCTTTCTCAGGATTTATTAGTGCCCTTCTAGTACTCTGAATTCCTTTATAGTAGGAAAAAAAAAAATCCTGTTGACCACACTATGTAGACTGCATCTTTTAAAGAAACTGTGATTTTAACAGGTACTGAATATGTTCACTATATCACTTACTTTGCTGTAAACCAGAAATATCTCAAAATGCCATCTTGGCAAAGCTATTCCAAATCTGAAATGACAATATTTGGCTTAACCGACTGTGTTTCACCACTTGTTGTGTATCAGTCACCTTCTGGATACTGCTATAAGAATCCAATAAAAAGCAGTTTTGCAAGATGGTTCTCAGAATCAGTGTTAGTGTTTGCCTAGAGACAATAAAAATTGGATGATTTGCTTCTCCTGCCTACATGTTATTCCAAAACATGGAATTTACTAATGAGTACATTCTCTTTACTAAATGAGGGGTGGTTAAACGTTTTCCTCAAACTATTTGTTACAAGTTTTATGTTCTGATACCAATTTATGTCTGAAAGCTGCTCACCTTCATCAGAGGAATTATTTTTCATGGTAAAGAAGATTAACAAGTCGCCTAGATTTGCTTTTCAAGGTAGTATTTTTAACTGAGTTATGAAATACTGATTTTATTTAATTTGGAATAATAAAAGTAAATAATTACCATTGAAACACAATACTAATGAACTCTTTTAAGCATAATTGAACTGATTTTATGTCATATGGTTTACATGAGAGGATATCTGGGCTATCAATTATCATTTTGCCAAGATGAATACCATGCTTTAAGAGCTCTGAAAAATGTGGGACATAGCAAATAACACTGTAAGAATAATAGGGAAATGTCAGGGAAGAAAGAAAAATGGGTTTATGAGAATCTCAGGGGGTACTGAGAGAAATATTAATAACAAGTGTTAATAGAAACCTTGACTCTCATTCAGTTGGTTGTTGCTATATTTGCAAAGTTTAAAGTTATATGATGAACTCTGATAAACTCCCATTAATTCAATGAGGATTTCACCCATGTCTTACTGGGGGAAATAAGAGAAAAGAGTGAACAGGACTGGTGTGGGAGAGCTGTCACATAAGTTGCTTTTTTTCCCTAGTCTTATGACTGAAGTCACAAAGAAGTGATCCAATATCAAAATTAAGACAGCAAAGGCTGATTCCCTCAGTCATGCAATGTTCTTTGCAGAGGTTCAGCATATCTTTCCATGATCGAAGGAATTCTTGCTCTGTGCACTTCATTTATATCTATAAAATACTTTTTGTTGATATAACATCTACTGCCATCCAGTATTTTCATTAGACTTGTCATATTTTTCTAAGCTCATATGCCTCATTGAAAATTAAGTGAAACTGGAATAAATGGCTTTGTCAACTCCACAATCCTTAAGTAAGTTGAATGCTCACTACTACCATTGGTATTCAATATCACTGGATATTTTACCTTGAATAATCGCTGATGGACATTGATTTTGTCTTCGCTCTTCACAGCACAGCAAAATTAATGTGAAAGTCAGAGTTAAATGAGTCTCAGTGGTGTCCTGCACTCTGCTGGGAGTACATTTCAGATACTGGAGAACTGGCAACCAGCTCAAACCTACAGTATCTTGTACTGCAGCATTAATGGATATGGATAGTCCTCACAGGGGGGATTCAGGTTACCTTTGTATCAACTTTAGAGGTTAGACTCCTGAAGCAGACAATGAGGTTAATGTATGGCACTTTATGAACTTTGTGTTTTTTAGATTATTTAAATTCAATTTTAAACTTTCATTCTTTTCCTTTCTGAGAATTATTCAGAGTCACTTACAAAGTATTAACAGTGGGAATTTAAGTTAATACAAAATTTAGGGGCAGAAAATTATTGTGTGCTAACTAGTCTGGTTTTCTAATAGTAGCAAAGGGGTTGGCAAACTTGCTCCTCTATTTTTAACTCCAGAATGTGTTTCCAGGCTTCATTTAGGTGGTGGCTGTGAGGCTGAGGTTAGGCATGCGGATATGGCAGCCAAATGCATTGGGAAAAATAAACAGCTTTGAGGTCCAAGTGGTAGTACACTTCTGTACTCTATGGGACAAACTTCTAGTTTGCTTTTCTGCTGTAGCAGTGGATGGATTGGTGTTCGATCAGCTGCAGGAGGTTTCCTGAGAACAGATCAATTTGCTTTAAGAGAAGCAGAGAACAGCATCCTTGCAGCACTCTTTATAGCCATTTTGTAAAGAGCACATGTTGTCACTGCAATGGAAGGGGTTCTGATTAATTAATGTGAGATTATATTTTTAAATTAATATTGTTTATTAATTTTATATTCAAGCTTTTCCACCCCTTATCACTAATTTTAATAATAAACTGGTTCAATTGTAATGGTCATGGAATGCATTACATAACTAGATCTTGATAGTATTAACTATCAATATATATATAATTGAATCCAACTGAAATTAATTAAGACTCAATTAAAACTGGAAGAGAAGGTTTTCTTGCAATTAACTACCGCTTGGCTGCTAGGTGGACTCAGGGCCCCTCTGCGTAGGGCGGAAGCTAGGTAAATGCAAAGCTTAAGATATTTACTAAAAAATATTATTTCTCAACTTGCAAGGCTGGCAATAAATTGACAGTACCCAAAACACTTGTGGGGAGTTCTCTCTGTTGCCTTTCTGGCCAGTCTGGTCACTGGCTGCTACTGAGAGTTCTGATTCACCCCAGGCTCCACAGGCTACTGGGGGAAGGAGGAGCAGATGGTTTCTGACCTGGTCCTGGCTTTCAACAATCTGTGTGCCTCCAGGGCTTGCTCATCTTTGGAGATGCAGGGCTGCTTCGGCAGGTGCAGGCAGATGTCTTGTGATGTGTCTCAGCAGGGCTGTGTCACGCTGGCTGTTGCATGCAGCTATCGCATGTAAGCAATTAGAGTTACTTTGGTAAACTCAAAGAAGTTCCAGGCTGGATTATAGCTTATGTTGCTGTATATAATAAGGCATTAGCATTGCCAGTAGGCATCAGAGGCACAAATACAGCAGAACACAGAATATAAGTTAAGCACGGAACATCAGTAAAAGCACATTGTGTTACCTGCTTGTCTGCTTTTATATCAATGATTATCCAATCAGCGTGGCAGTAAGCCAGGCTTTACCATATTTGGGTGAAACCAAAGGTCTGCTATGACCATTTAGGGAAGACACATAGGCCTATCACAGGCTTAGAACACGGCAAGCACATGCATCTTTTTCACCACAGGAGAAAAACAAGTTTGGTAGGCCAGAGTAGCTCCAGGTCTTATGTCCGTTTTCTGTGGTTACTTTTCCCCAAAACAGAAGGAAGAAGAGCAGAAAAACATGTCTGGGCAAGCCAGCACATGTATAGGCCTATTTTGACCCTTCAGGTCTACCACAACAGTCAGGTGCTAATTAATATTTAGGGATAGGTATGCTGGGGTGCATGTCTGCAAAGCAGCCATTCTACCTCATTTTTACACAGATACTCATAGGAGTGGTGAAAAGAGTAGGCAGGCTGCTCAGGACTGATTCTCAGTATCGCCAGTCAGAGCAGGTCCAAAATTAGAAATCAGCTCCCCAAAGATAGTAAGACTGGAACAAGAAAGACAGAATGTTTTGAGGTTTCCAGACTCCTCTCTACTTTGTCAGCACATCAAAATATGTGGCAATTTCAACCCAAACTGATTTTTTAGGGTGTACAAAAGTGTATAGAAAAATGCATGCCAGAGACAGCCAAGCTTTCTGAGTTTACAGTTTACACAGCAAAATCTGCACTGGGAAGAGAAGTTAGTTGGACCTAGGAGGGAAAAATAGAATTTATTTCTGTTTTTAAATTAAAAGTGGGGAATAAAGGTTACAGGGTTTGGTACTGCAGCTCTTGCAGTAGGCAGTCTCTGATACTTCTTTCCTGGCTTTGTGGTGCTCAGGGATTTTCTTTGCCACTGTCAAAGGATCAATCCTTATACAAAAGCAGTGGCTCAGGATGGAGCAAGGATTCTTGCAAGGACTTTTATCCAGCACAGGAGGCAGCCTTAGTTCTGAGAGGGAAACCTCTTTTTCAGGAAAAAAATTCAATTCAGTGAAAGAATCTGAAGATGTTTTCAGGTTCAGACGCATTTTTGTAGCTTTGATTAAAAAGTTTATTGAAATCCTGGTCCTAAGAGATTAGTGCATTTCAGTGTGAGATCACCAAGACATGCCACTGCAGAAAACATCCTGCCTGCAGGAAGCACAGTGAGCAGTAACAAAAATGCACAGGGTATGAACTCCACTTTCAAACTTCAGTTGTTGTTCTGAACAGCCTCCTACTTTGGCAGAAACTAATAAGAGGTGACAGGATATTTCTGTTACTGATTTCTGCCTGCACCAAGGAGGCAGAACTCAGCATAGCACCATACCCGGCTTTCAAAGTTGTGCTGAATCTCTCTCTTTTTTTTACCTTTCTTTTTTTTCCTTTTTTCTAATTTTCAGACTTCTCTACAAGTAAATGATTGGAAAGTTAGTGATATGTGCAAAGAACATTTTTTCAATTAGTGATGCCCATTAGCTGAATGAGTATGAAGTGCTGATATTTTTCCCCCTGAATTAGCAGGTACACATATGGAATTTGGGTTATAAATCATTACTTAATAATTCACTAGAAAATAAATATGATATAAAAGATAATTAGAGATTTGTACCACTTGCCTTCTCCTTAATTATGAATGAAGGGTATTTGGCATTGTCTATAGGACTGTTAAATTTCGTTATATTGAGATGTGTCTGGAAAAGGAAGATATAGCAAAGTCATTTTATGAAAGAATATAGCTTCTGGCAGAGTGGATCTTGTACATCATTGCAGGAGAGATATCCAACAGTTATGATCTTAAAATCTAAATGCAGTGTGCTGGAACAGGAATGGCAAACAGGTTTGTTTTGCTATTTCAGTAATGACCTGTTGCCTGGCTCACAGAAACACATATGCCAGCCAATTTCATTGGAACAAAATTAATATTATGTCTCTGTGCTGTAATAATAGTTAACCTTGGCAGAGCAGAAGCAGTTGGATATACTTCCCTATTCTATGATTTGCTGGTGATACCTGGATGTGCTGTATATTAAGCATTTAAATTCCCCATGTATTGAATATGCTGTTGCAACATAAACAACCACACTTTGAAATGTAGCTTTTTCCCTTGCCTAAGATTTGCTGACTTTAAAAGAGGGGACAGAGCTTCAGTCCTACTGTGTTCTCTTTGCTAGTACTCAGCAGCCAGCTAAGAATTCCCCTTGCAGAGCCAAGGCTGTGTGGAAAGGCATTGCAGTTGCCTATTTGCGACATTTTTCCTGTTGCTGATCACTTCCTCTCCCATCTTAGGAGACGTACAGTACACTTATTAACAAGCCCAACAAGCATGTTGTACCTTCAACAGGCACTGATGATGAAATCACTTCACTGATGACTTACTGCCTGAAGAAATTAGAGCAGCCTTCAAACTGCTTACTCTTGCAAAACTCAAAGCAACCCTACTGACTCCAATAATCAGGAATTAGAAAGGAATATAGGTGTCAGCAAGGAATATGGGGTATAGCAAGATTTCCAGGTGTGGTTGTCCAGTTTATGTAACCTAATGTGAATGTGCCCTTTCAGCCCAGAATTCAACACTAAATGGTAATGTGCCCTTTCAGCCCACAATTCAACACTAAATGGTATCCAGGATGAACAGATTCATCTGCAGTCGTCTCTGTATTTCCTGTAAATACCAGCTGTGAGGTGCAGGGAAACAATGTTCTTTCTGCGGTAGGTCTGTGTTCACTAATGCTTTGCCTGCTTTCCTTTCGTTTCTGAGGCCCAGCACTCAGGGGGCCGTTCTTTTAGTTCTGCATATTTATGGCCATGCTCTTCCAATCACACAGTTCCTGACAAACATAACTTCTAAAAAGTACCAATCTTTCCAATTAATGCCTGCTTCAGTAAAGGGAGAGAGCTTTGAAGTGAGCTGGTGAATGAGGAGACCTCGGCAGATGGGAAGATCTGGAATGTTATACTAGCTTTCACTCTTGCTGCTTCAGAAATAGCCAGCTGAACTCTGATTTATCTGCACTTTTCCTAAGAACTTTGGATAAGACCCAAACAGACTGAATTAGAGTGTATCAGCCTGGAACAAAGACAAGCCAGGCTATCATCTGAAAAGATTAAGAAAAGCTTTTCTGCTGGCTAAAGATGAAGAATTTTCTTCTGATGATTTTGACACTACAAAGGCAGTGTGATGCCCAGCATGAACCGGTACCAATTACTGCTTTACCTGCAACATCCAGAATGGATGAGTGGTGATACCATGCAGAGGGTCTTTAAAATACATTATTTGTGCAAGCTTTGATTTATTTAGGGTTTATTCTTCTTCTTTTTTTTTTTTTTCCATTTTACTTATTTATTACTCAGACTCTATGTCTAGTCTTCATTGAGATGGCACAGTCAGAGCTGGATGTGAAAAAAAGCCAACACAAAACATGAGTGGTTGTCAGAGACGTGTTGGCAGTTGCTTTCAGAGTATCCCTTGATGGCTCTACGGAGATGTCAAGTAAGAGTAGTGGCAGGATTGAGCCATGGCAGTTCTGCTTGTCAGGGCAGATAGTGTGCTTAGGAGTGATAGAAATGATAGACACTCTGCTTCTGACACTGCCAGATATTTTAACAGAGTCAGTGAGCAAGCCCTGGGTTTTGCCATTAATTGCAGAAATAGCTTCCTATATTTCTGAATACATCTCCAACCCAAAAAACACACATAAACATTTTATTCCCGTGGGACAATAAGTTAGAAGCTCTACTTTCATTCTAAGAGGTGGAAATACTTCAAAAGAATGGAAAGACAATTGTCTGCTAAGGCAGACAGTAATTGTAGTGACAAGTAACAAACTTTGCAGCTCCAACTCAGTTTTCTTTGCAGCTGCAAACATAATATTAATGTATTTTTGAGTCTGTATAACTCACAAGTATATATTAGAACAGTTGGGAAGTAGGAATAACAGAAACTCATCTCCTGACAGGCTCCCAATACATATTGAGAGTAATAGGTCTCGATTATGCAAGGTGCTTAAGCATTCATACTGATTGTAAGCATGCTAGTAGTCCCACTGACTTCAACTGGTGATTACCATTAAGCATTTGCTTAAGTATCCTACAAAATTAAGGCTTCAAGAGAGTTCTGTTGAGCTAAAAAGCTCAATTATGATCTGAGGTTTTAATGTTAATTCCCAAACCCAACTGGATTTATAATAATTTTGATGTTTTTTCCCTCTCATTGCAATGTAATGTCAAAGTGATACAAATGCACCTTTTGGGGAGAGATCCAGGCATCTACAGGCTTTTTGAGGTATAGATTGAATGTATGTGCTTTCTTCTTCCCTTTCCTACCCCTGGCTCCCACAAAATCCTGCTGGTCCATAGCAATTGCTTAGAATTTGCTCCTCTGTTTTCACTGTCACTTGGTTTTTAGTAAGGCACAGAAGGGCTTCAGGTCTTTGTCCTTTTTCCTCTTCTTCCAGTGACTGTTTCGTTTTAACATCTTTGTAGTTCTGATATTTGACACTGATCTTCACAAACTAAAGGCTAAAAGACTCTGGTCATTTGCATACCTGCATTTCTGTGAGTAAATAGGTCCCAAAATTAGTGTAAGGGCATACATGGATTTGAGGGTGAGACTGACAAACAGACCAGCTAAACCAAACACTTAACATCTGTGGTCTGAACTCTTGTCTCTTGTGACTTAAGGAAAAATCAGAACTCCTGAAAGTCATCCATATATCATTTTGTCTGCTTTAATTTATCTCATGGGAAAGATTTACCAGGAGGTTCTCAGACAGTCAGCAGCTTTCAGGAAGTCACATCTTGATTTCTGTAAAGCACAGCGTTGCCAAGCAATCAATTCACATGCATCTTGGCTGCATGTACATATGCTGTTCGTGTATCCATTCTGGGACAGTTTTTTTCATGGCTTCAGATAGGGAAGATGACTCCAGACATCATCAGCTCATCCAACTAAGTCCTCATATCTATGATCCATAGTGTTTCTGCCAGACGTTAGAGCAGATCATTTGGCATGTGGATTTGTTACTCTGCCCTTGATCCAATCCTCTCCTATTTTGCAGGTGGTCTTGCAGTTTGCAGACAAGGCTTCTGAACAAAGCACAGGGTGTAAAGTAAGGGAAAAGTAGACAGTAGAACACAGGCAAGGACTTGAGACAAAATTATACTAGAGAAAATAAGGTTTATTAAGAGCTTACATGTCTAAAATGTTATTTCATAGAGTAAAGATTTTATCTACTAAAAGTTTTCTTTTTCACCACTGCTGTAAATTTTGTCTACAGGGTGAAATGGGGAATTTAAGTGCATCCTGCTATCAAGGCACTGTGCAGTGGGGATCCAATTCAAGTATGAAATAATCAAGGTGTACTGGAGCAGGCTGCCCAGAGAGGTTGGGAGTATCCTCCTCTGGAGATATTCAAAACCCACCTCGATGCATTCCTGTGGGAACTGCCCTAGGTGATCCTGCTCTGGCAGGGGAGCTGGACTCAAAGATCTCTAGAGGTCCTTTCCAATATTTAAGATTCTGTAATTGTGTGGTACTCCATGTCACAGCTTTACTGCAATTGATAAATCTTTAGCATACTTCTTCCAAAGCAGGCAATTTACCTTGCAAACCCAGCAGAAGTTTTACATACTCTGTGCTCCCCACCACTTCACACAGGACTAGAATCTCTCTCTGCATTTAGCTGTTTGCAAAGAGAGCTGTGGCAGTTTAGAAGTCAGACAACTAGAACTGTCTCTGCAGTTCCTCTTTGTCTTAGTGAATGAGCACTTATTTTCTCTTTTAAGGGCTGTACTCACATTTCAGTTGCGTATGCTATTGATCAGGGATGTGCTTTGGATATTGGAGTCAGAATCTACTTTAGATACAACGAGGAATGCTCCAGGAGCATTTCAGGGTATACATTCTCCCTGGCATGATGTGATGTGCTCACTAGTAGAGTAAGAGGCACTCAGATGTGCCACCTGTGCCTCACAGTAATGGGCCAGATTGCAATTCCCTCACTGGTACTGATGAGCAATTATTTGTGTGAGTAGTTCTGCTGTCTACGGGCCCTGATTGTACCAACATAACATCTCTAAGTCTGGCAACCATCACCTGTGAACTTCCTCTGTGACTTCACAGATCATGTCCTTTCTGCATTATCACCCTACTCCAGGCTTCTCAGTACTCCTACTTATCTCATACAGAGATGATCCTGAGCTGACATCATCAAATGCATTTTTCAGGGTGCCTGTCTCTCTAGGAAGGTTTAACAGTAATCTCAGCTACCAGCACCCCAGCCTTATAACTTCCCCTTTCTTGAATTTATCCTATTTATCTCCTCTCATGGTGGTCATATTTCATCTTTACCTGTGCTACCAGTTTGGTTCTCAACATATCAGTGTATCAAATAACAGAGGTAGAAAAAGAATCCCTAAAATCAAGACGGTGTTCTGTGAGGAGCTGGGTATGCTATTGTTCAGCATTCTCAGTAAATAATTTCTTCCTCATTTTCTTCTATTTTATTTTGCTTTGCTGCTTTTTACTTTTTTTTTTCTCTGCTGCTTTTTTCTTCCTTTTTTGCTTTATGTCCTTTCATATTCCACATCATATGATCTTCACCATTTCTGACATAAAATAATAAAGTGGGACATTAGTCAGCATGGCAGACAGCCTTCAATTTCTCTTCAGTAAGCCAATTCCCTGTGTTCCTGACAGTGGCCTGCAAAAGCAGCTGCAGTGTATGTTCTTAATAGGCAGAGCATATGCTCATATATGTAATGAGCATCCTTCCTTTTATGTTTCCTCTATCATTGTACTGTGCTTTTGCAACAAGTGGTAGAAGGAGGAGGGGGGAACTCGTTCTATATGATTTAAAGTGCTGAAACACAAAAGAAGGAGCTATCAGATTTGCCATCAGTAAGAAAGGGCTGCCAAAAAGAGTAGGACAGAAAATGATCTCCAGAATGATTTTTCCATCTCTGCTTTGGGGAGAAAAAAAAAAAAAAAAAAAAAAGATGAACAGTTACTGCTTAGTCCTAGCCTATGATCTCTTGCCAGTACCAGCTGATTTTCTGAAATGGAGGATAAGAGATGCTGACAGCTGTGCCCTGTACGGAAACTGCCAAACTGCAGCACAATCTTGTCAGGCTGCCATGTGGCTTTAGGCCAAACAAGATATTGATGACACGTATAATGAGATACTAAAAGAAATAGCATGTATCAGAGATTCTAAGGAGAACTGGCAGAGCATAGGGATGGCCTTATGTTCCTAAACACAGTCTAGTGGAGCACTAGAAGAGTAGGTCTTTATTATAACTCAACTTCCAAACCTGAAAGGGAAAGAGGGTCACCCAGGTGAAAGGAAAAGAAGAATCAGTTACACCACAACGATCATAGAATCATAGAATCATTTAGGTTGGAAAAGAGCTTTAAGGTCATGGAGTCCAACCATTAACCTAGCACTGCCAAGTCCACCACTAGACCATTTACTTCAGTACCACATAGTCACAGCTTTTGAATACCTCCAGGGATGGCGACTCCACCACTTTCCTGGGCAGACTGTTCCAGTTATTGACATCCCTTTTGATGAGGAAGTTTTTCCTAATATACCATCAAAACTTCCCCTGGCACAACTTGAGGCCATTTCCTCTTGTCCTATTGCTTATTACATGGAGAAGAGAGCATTTCCCCACCTCACTACCACGTTCTTTCAGGTAGTCATAGAGAGCAAAAAGGTCTGTCCTCAACCTCCCTCTCCTGACTAAAGAAGTCCAGTTCCCTCAGTTGCTCCTCATCAGACCTGTTCTCCGGATCCTTCACCAGCTTCATTGCCCTCCTTTGGATGTTCTCTAGCACCTCAATATCCTTGTAGCGAGGGACCCAAAACCAAACAACGCATTCGAGGTGCAGTTTCACCAAGGTTGAGTACATACTATAGTGACACCTGACTGGTTTTAGAGTAGGGAAAACTGGCAGTGGCAAAGGAGAGGTGTGGAAAGAAGCAAATGGAAAGTACAGAGCAATGATAAGCCAGCAGAAGCATAGACTCAGGCCTGGAGATTAGAGGAAAGAAATTACTGTGCTACAATAACTTCAGCATGTAACTTAAAACAACCCATGGTACAGGGAAAAGAAAAAAAAGGAACAGAGTGAATTGGGCCATTAGGAAGAATTAAAACCTTGCACATGCTAACATGTCCTGGAAGATGTTATTCTTTATCTAAGTAAGATAAAGAATGCATTGAACTCCTGAGAAAATGCTTGGGAAGTACAAATACACTGGAAGTGTGATGTTGTTCTTTAAAGCAAATCTTACAGTCAATCTATATCAGGTCAACAGCATTTGCAATTAGCCTAATGTGGAATCCTGTCCTGAGGCTGAACATAAAGAAGGGTCTTTTTAGCTGCTGCTACCCTTCCCTTATAAATAGTCAGAGCCTCTCTGTCTCACCCTGAAATGCCTTTTGATGGCATATGTCAGTACCTCAGGATTCTGAGACAACATGCTTAATTTAATACCTTTGCTCTTTGGGTCTTTACTGTTAGGACATTCCAGCAAAATGCTTCCCTGGAGTGTTTTAATTCCTTACTGTCTCCTTAAAGTCTGAATTTCTGCCTAGTTCCAGAAATTTATCTCTGAAACTTTAGCATCTCCTGAGAGATCTACAAGAATTGTACATGTACTAACAGTGTTGTAACCCCCATGGTATAAGAGACTGAATTGGCTGTACTACAGCTCCTTCTAACAGAGAAAAAAAAAAAGCCACAAAACCCCCAGGATATATCGTCCTTGGCAATGGCCCAGCAGCTTTGGCACTGCTACTCAATCCAATGTGAAATGCTCATGAAGGGAGCACTCATCCATTGTTGCTAGGTTTGCCTAAACTGGGAAGAGGCATGCAAATGCCATGAGTTTCTTTCTGCTTCCTGTAGTCCATCAGAACATACTTTACACATATGCCAGAAAAGCCCAAAATAATCCAGTCTAATTTCTCCTGTAATACTTGTTTTAATGATTCCATGCTTTAAAAAAAAATCTGTACTGCAGCTGATAGGAGGAAGTAAGTTTAGGAAGCACAAATTTTCTATTCTGTACAGAACCCAACCATGGGCAGAACTAAAATTTTACTCCCAAATAGTAATCCACAGATGCTGTGAGCTCCTTTCTTTATTATACTGCATTGCTAGCTGTGGCTTAAGTCAGATGATGGCTTTTATTTATGAATAAACATGCCCATCACAAGTTCCTAGTCTTGTCCCTAGTCCTCTGACTTGGGCTAGACGTCCTTGGTAAGCTTTGAATCTGCTGCTGGAAAGGTGCCACATCCATAATGGTGTAAGCAAATGCTTCCCTTTCTCTGTCATTCATTTTTCATCCCAAATAAGCTTCAAGTGATTATTTCTTGAAAAGCTATTAAAACATGATGTCATCCTCAATAAATGGAGCAGTATGCATCAATAGGTGTATTACCTTTACACTTATACTCTGCTACAGCCTTTTCTGTGCAAATGAAAACGAGGACCCTGAGGTAGAGTCTAGTGCACATGAGCAATAAAGTCTTCTGAGGCAGATCTTCCTTTTGGACTTGTGATGTGCTTCAGGAGGTTGCTCTTGACACGGCAATTCAGAGTTGATGACAGGCATACAATTTAAAAATCAACAGAGAACTACTAGAGGGCTCATGGCTTCTGTTGTGCGTAGAAACAAAGGTAACTGAACAGGGCCAGATTGTCCAGTTTATTGGAACGGTGATCCCCATCCCTTCTTTATAACCTGTTCTTTGTTTTAGATTCCCTATTTACCTTTGTTCAAGATGGTTGTGAATTTTCCTCCTCACAGACACAAACACTCCCACACTTTTTAATCTGGAAATAAGCAGAAATAATTTGCATACCTTATGAATTATACATATTACCTCTTTTATTCTTTCTGTACCTTATGCATTTTGAATTATCAACATATAAGAGAGGTTATGGAAGGTATGGAAAGCTTTTTGTGCAGCTTCACATGGTACAGTGGCTTCACGATTGGCTCATGTTTTTACAAAAATCCTGATGTCCTGCCAGTGGATTCATTGATAGGGATCTCTGTGCAGTTGGAAGTGATGCTTTTACTGCAGCTTAGTGTGCTTAAGCAGTTACTGCATCCAGCTACACACTACTGCTCTCTCTATTCTTCCAGAGGTTGTATTCCCTTTGGCACTCGTGGCATAAGTGCATGTGTGGTTGCTCACTTGCCCAGTTTTGTTAAAATTATCTAGGCTAATTAACCATGCCTAATAGCAGGGGGTTTAACCTGATTTGTGTCTGCACAAGTGGGTTAGGGAAACTCTTTGTGTATTTAAATCATCCAGTATGAAGAGTGTAATTTTCTAAAAGAGAGAATGAAGAATATAGATGGTAGGTAAAGATGGTTAGCAGCAGGAGCTGCTGATTAGGGTAAGTCCAGACACACCTGAGCATTGCCTGCATGGCCACAGCAGTTCAGTTTTCTGTGGCAGAATTCTTTTGTAGAAGCCACTAAAAGAAGCCTTGAAGTAGCTTCCTGATAAGTCTAATGTAGACTCTGAGCAAAACCTACGCTCAAGGAATAAAAGAACTGTGCACTGGAAGAGATCTCTGGAGGTTTTCTGTTCCAACCTCTTGCTTGGTGCAGGGTTAATATAGGTCAGGACAGCTGCAGATTTTTCTGGCCAAGCCAGAAAGCCTCCACACATGATAATTCTTTTCTCCAGATAACTTTTCCGGTGTTGAAATATCCTCAAAGCAGAAAAAAAAAAAATACATCTCCATCTACATCTGGATCCTCCCAGGCTGTAATTTGTGGCTGTTGCCCTTTTTTACCACTGAGGTTTTAGTCCCTCATCTTTGTAATTTTCTTTGAAGTAGTTGTAGGGTGCTATTAGATTGCTCTTCAGCCTCCTCTTCACCAGACTAAACAAGCCCAGCAACCTGAGTCTCTCCTTACACAGGTCATATGTCAGAGGTAATTTCGGTAATTCTCAGTGTGTTTCTCCCCAGTTTCTCAACATCCTTCTTGAACTGAGCAACCATTCAAAATCCATCCTTCCACAACCAAACACAGTGTTCCAGGTGTGATCATACCTGTTCCAAGAGGAAAAGAATAAAGGCTTCCCTTGTCCTGCTGGCCATGCTTCTACTTACAGTTTGTCTTCTCCATAATGAGAGCACACTGCTGGTTTGCATGCATTCAGGCACCCGGACCTTGGTCCTTCTAGCAGGGCTATTTCTCAGCAATTAACAAAGCAGGTGCAAAATCAGATGATTCCCCAGGCGCAGAATTTTGCATTTCTTGAACTCCTTAAGGTTTCTTTTGGCTTTGTCCTCCTTTTTCTTAAGGTCACTCTAAATTGGATGTCTGATGTTTCACATGCCACTCAACTCCTTCAATTTAGCATCATCTGCAACCAATTATTATCCTTTGAGCCTAGCAGTCCAGCCAGTTTTCAATCAGTCTGAAGTTGATTAGTTGAGTTCATATCAAAATGCATGAAAATAGAAAAAATATGAAATAAATTGGTGGGTATTACAGAATACGGCTGCATCGCCCAGTGGCCTGTTTCCAGTGAATTCCAGATTTTTAACTCTACCTTGCTTCCAGCTAAGCTACTGCTTAATAATTAGTATTGCTAATATTACTTATGCTTAAACAATAAAAGTGAATTGATTACATTTCCCTTCTTTCCCTGTTGGTCCCAAACTTACAGATTTTAACTCTGCTTTACCATTTGGGATTTGTCCTTTCCATTAAAAACTGCCCTTACTCAGGGAAAGTGGCTTTTCACTTTGTCACAGTGATCTGGCTGAGAATTAAGAACTTCCCAGAGAGAAAGTTCACCCTGGGGGAATAACTTTTGTCTGGATTGACAGACTCTATATTAAAGACAGTAGAGAGAAATTTTCGATTGGAGTAGATTTCAAGAGCATTTCATCAACTTCTATAATGTTGGGATCCAGTTCTGAAAGCAGACGCCCAAATCTGGTTTTATGAGATTCAATGTCTGTCCAACTGAAGCAAAACAGCTCATGGTAACATCTACAGCATAGCATATCTGGCGTTTAGAATAATTGCTTTCATTCCTCTTGCCTTGTGCTAACAAACTGCTAACAAACTAGAAAGGTTTTGAGGATCAGTAATAGAAGCAGTAAAATGATTAACAGGGAAGATTATGAGTACTAACTATGGATTGCTTGGTCAAAGAATAACCAAGGGGATATACTAATTATCTTCTAATATTAAAAAACACTGCCCTAAAAAAAAAAAAAAAAAAAAAAAAGGAAAGCAATTGTTCAGCACTGTCACAAGATATACAACTAGGATTAATGAGGTGAGATTTAACAAAAGAAAACATGAGCTCAATATCTTCCAAATAAGAGATTAATTACAAGAATAGTTTGTCAGGGAATTAAAGTAGTAGAGTCTTAACTCTAGCATCAGAAGAAGATGAGGTTAAAGGCCACAAAGTGAATTACTTTTACCCAAATGGAAACTTTTCTCTAAATTCAAGAATCATGTATGCAACCTTTCTTAGAATTTGAGGGCTACATGTAAAAGTTTATTTTAAAATTTGAATTTCTTTGGTTCAGAGGATAATGAAGAACTTAATCACAGAATGTCAGGGGCTGGAAGGGACCTCAAAAGATCATCTAGTCCAACCCCCCCCAACCCTGCCAGAGCAGGGTCACCTGAGAGACTTTATTGTCGCTAAAGCGTGTAAAATATATGAGACGCAGATATGATAAATACATTAATTTCATCCCCAGTCTTAATAAAGTGCCATTGAAAAAATATGTTTCAAATGAGGATGCATCTGGCTTGTTATGTGTGTAAGGTATATATAAAATTAACAAAAAAAAAAAAAAAAAGACAAGAAAATAAAAGATAATAAAATCAGTTTGCCTGTGCTCTAATGTTACATGTTAAATTATTTCACAATATTTCAGTATCGTGTAACATATATATCTAGGATGTAAGTGGTATCAAATAGGCTATAGTCATAAATCTCTATTAAACAAAAAAAAAAAAAAAAAAGTTTGGAAGGAACAAGCTTTGTTCCTTAGGAGAGAGAAAACTGAATTGCAGTACTCAAGTGACAGCATGAACAAGAGTTTTGGCATCTGCATGTGAAAGCACACATTTTAATCTGGTCACATCCCTAAAGTGGTAATAAGAAAGCTTGATGAGGTGTCAAATGTCAGCCTCAAAGCTCCATTCCTCATCTAGCAGTACATCTAGGTGTTTGACCAAGCAGACAAGTGCCGCCAATTGAGATGGCAATGTGAGAAGCATTTCTGAGGAGGCGGTGAGAGCTTAGCAGAAGGACATCAGATTTAGCAAAATTAAATCTATGAAAGTTAAAGAATATCCCTAATTGAAGCTCCTAGAGTCATTTGCTTTCTTAAGAAATGGACAACTACATTACTTACCTTTTTCCTACAAATGACTGCTCAGAGCAAAATGCTTCGAAGTGGAAGGAAGCAGTAGGTACACCTAAAGGTCCCAAAGCGGAGTGCTGAGGCCACTGCAGAACATGCAGCAAGGAACAGTGAAATTCACTCTACTTCCTCAAGCTGCAGCGATAACTGTGCCTTATGTGTCTACTTTAGAAGAAACATTTCTTCTGAAGCACTGCCCAAAGCCTTTGTGTGAATGAGGAATACGTTCTTTAGAATGATGTAAGTGAAATCTATATTATGCCATGGAAAGGGCTGGAGTAAGGTTAAAGGACAATTGAAAGAAAAGCAGAGCTACAGCTTCCCAATGTTTGATTTCATAGCCTCAGCTTTTCTTAAATATATTTTGTTTATATGCTATGCGAGTATGCATATAAAATGATAAAATATTTATTGTAACACACTGATGGTATATAAATCAGTGGTGCAGTTTTACAACAGTGATAAGAAGTTACCCTTGTGGATGTTGAGTGTTTATGCACACATGCATCACTTTTGATGTACAAACACAAAGTAGCCCTGATTTTAAGCGTGTTAATGAAAAAAACATAACTTAGCTAGTTGAGGCTACAGAGAGGAACGGTATGAAATGATTTACTAGGATGCTGGAAAGTAACCTGGTGCTTGCAAATTTATTCATCTTATATTTAATCCATTTGAGCTGCTGGGATTTCAGTTTTACCACAAACATTACCTTACCAGTAGGTCAATTCTTATTAATAGTCCATCAAAATGCTAAGCTGATCAGAAAAGGGGAAAAAAAAAAAATAATCTCCATCTTGAACAGATATCTCACTTTTTAAGTGGATGTCTTCCCTTCGTAGATGGAGAGGTAGATATTCATTCCTTGAAGCTGACTTCAAGTGGAATGACTGAAACAAAAGGAGATGTGGATATAAATACGATGGATAAAGGTGACTGGAGCATACAATGGGAAGAGAAAGCGAGTTCTTGTACTGCTTACATAGGGCCATTCCCCCAGCTTGTGGTAGTTTGCTTCCTCTTCATAGAACTATAGATTGCATAGACTGTGAGTAGGCTGGTCAAAATAACAGTGGGTACAAGTACTATCCCAGAAATAATAACCAGAAGTTTAATTTATTGTCTGTACATTAACTAGCAACTCCACTTTTAGATGCAAACATATAAATCGGTCCCACCACTTCTTCACTATGAAGACAGTTTTTCATTTCTGACTTCAAAATGGACTTGATGTCCTGTAAAACACTTCAGTGAAAACAGCTGGAGTTGCAGTGTGATCTGCCAGAATCCAGACCTGCTGCCCGGCAAATGACGTGTACCAAAGTGGAACTGGCTGGACGAAACGTTTTCATACAACTAAGTAAAACAATAAGCTGCTTATGGCCAGAGCAGATGAACAATTCACCTGAGTAAGTGCAGAATCTCATTAGATGGAGATAGTTATGAATAGGGCGAGCACAAACCATGTTTCCTGAGCTCAGAGGGCTAAAATACCAGTTCGCTCTTGCTTTGTACTGGACTTCAGATGGAGTAGGAGGCTACAAAGGACTGTAAAAGTAGTGTAGTTAGGCTAATGCCGACTCCTGGCCAGGCTACTATTTCTTTCTGAGAAGGAGGAAAAGCACTACACCATGCCATGTAAATGTACCCCAGGAAAGCAGAGAAGTCTGATTTTCCTCTAAGATGAAGTGTATTTCTCCCACCCATAGATGATTTGCAGGTTATCTTCTCTGAATGTGACCACGAAAGGCATAGCTTACTGCATTCATTTTCACCAGAAACTTCAGGGGAAAACAAAGCAAAACAGAACAGAACAAAACAAAACACTTTCGGTTTTTATTTGCTTGAGACATACTTTGTAGATGTTATTTTAATATCTGATGGTTAATTTGAATCCACACTGCTTTGGTGTTTTGCAGTATGCCACAGGCCAGCTAGAAGCTGGAATTAGCTGCATTTCAAAAGTTATATTCATGGGTAGCTTAGGAAATACTTTGGGA